>WSFP011333771.1:0-38507 GCA_009831015.1 Picea engelmannii
GTGCAAATATGTTAAATAATCACTACATATCCAATGTGGAGTAAGTGTAAGCATTGATTATTAAGTTCATGTTATCAAATTTGCTTTGATATATAATTTTTACAATTTCATCTTTAACCTTTTTAACCATCATTTTTTTAAATCGGTATACTTATTACGATCTAATTCTATCAAGGATAAAGATCATTTTTTCTCAATGCTAGTGGAGCAGACCATGTGATACTAATCCAATGTGAGTGAGGGTGGGCAATGACAGACGTAAATGTTTATCCTCGGCAAGACAATGAAACTCCACAAAAGGCATCGAAAAAGGTTTGTGCCAACGAGATAGCAGTAGGTTATCATGTATAAGGTGCCATCATATACAAGGAAGTTAGCATGGTGCATTGCAGCATGTAAGAAGTCATGGTCGTCTTCAAACACAAAGCAAGGGAGATGTATTGGTTTGGTCCCTCTCATGATGTGTTAAGTTTTAATGTTGTTATTAAGTTATCTTCAATTTACTAGATCATTCAATGCATTTCCAAAACAACAACATAAAGAGGATCACTTAAAGAAACACAATCACAAGGTACACAACATTTTATCCTGGGAAAACCCAGCAAAAACTTCCTTAATAATAGATTGCCACTATAATGCCAAGACTAAGACCAAACTACCAAGAATAAACTAGGACTGAGCATGTGCCTCTATTCTCCTTCTTGCAACTGCGGCTTCCTTCAAAAGATGCGCACTAGAAGTGTGAGTGAGTGAGTGAACAAGTGAGGCACCATCATCACTTATAAATACTTGTTAAGGAGGTGTTAGGGTTATGTCTCTTCACTTAGTAGAGTCGACTTCTTCCAAGAGTGGTTAAAACCACTTTATAAACCCTAGGGGCGGACTTTACAAATACCACCATATAAATATGGTTTGATCAATCCACAAAAGGGGATTTGATCTATAAGATAATAACTCAAATATAATTAGAATGTTCTTCGAATTCACAATATTTCAACACTCCCCCTTAATGAGAAGGGTATTCTACTAACATAACCCAGTACAACATCATCAAGAGAGAGAGAGGGCATGAACATCATCAACATCTGGAACACTGACTGACATATCTATAAGTCATCGGAAGTTTTTTTTCTCATCATCAATATCATCATCGTTCACAGCATGGAGTTGGAGTAGCATAATCATCAACATCAATTAGCATAACACTAAAGCAACAATATCACCAACACGAGGCTAGTACATCATCATCAACAACATGAGGTTGAAACAACAGCATCATCAGCACGAGGTTGAAACGACAACATCATCAACACGAGGCTAAAACAACAACATCATCATCATATGGCAACATAATGAGGTAGGTGCAACAACAACATTTTGTGGTACTCTGACAGAGTGTCCTTACCGGACCTTCGGGATCTGCCCAAAAATCAAAAGATTCCCTAGGATATAAAATCCTAACAGAGCTACCACGTGGTACTCTGACAGACCGTCCTTACCGGACCTTCGGGATCTTTCCAGGAATCATAAGATTCCCTAGGATATAAAACCCTAACAGAGCTACTACTACTGACCACAACTGGCATATACATGCACAGGTACTCTAACAGATTGTCCTTACCGGACCTTTGGGATCTGTCCAAGGATGATCAATCCCCTAGGATATAAAATCCCAACGGAGCTACCCGTTGACCCGTTGTTGGTCGGAATACCATAGTATCATCAGCATCACTCCCCCTTTCAAGGGAGGTCCTTTCGGACAACACCGAGCTTGTCTTGGAAGTACTCAAACTTCACACAAGACATAGGCTTGGTCAACACATCTACAACATGCTCATTTGTGCCAACATATTGGAGCTTTACAACTCCCCTCTGCACCATTTCACGAATGTAATGATACCGGATCTATATGTGCTTCGACTTATCATGGAACACTGGGTTCTCTGTCATCTTTATGCAACTCTAATTATCACATAAAATCACCGTGGCTTCCATCTCCAGATCGAATAGACATGTCAACAACTTCCAAATCCATATGGCTTCACAACTAGCGGAACATGCTGCAATGTATTATGCTTATGTCGTGTCGAGAGAAATATTGGATTGCTTCCTGCTTTGTCATGAAGTTATGGCTAACCCCAGACTGAAACAACATCTTGAAGTGCTCTTTCTATCAGAAGCACTTCTAGCCCAATCTGAATCGTTATAACTATACAGTCTGAAGTCATGATCTCCAGTATAACATAGACCATAATCCAAGGTATCCTTAAGGTATCTCATCACATGCTTTGCAGCTACAAGGTGAACACGTCTTGGCTCTACCAGATAAAGACTCAAGGTGTTCACAGCAAAGCATATATCTGGCTTGGTATTCGTCAGATACATCAACGAACCAATAATCTGTCTATATAGAGTAGCGTCAACCAACTCTGATGAAGTATCAACCAGGAGTTTCAACTTTGTTTCCATGGGTGTGTTCATGGATTTACATTCCAAAATGTCAAATCCCTTCAGTATTTCAACTACATACTTCCCTTGGTTAAGGAAGATCTTCTCTGGGCTCTGCCAAACTTCAAGACCTAAGAAATAATGCATTAGGCCTAGGTATTTTATCTCAAACTCTGCAACAAGCTTCTTCTTACAATCTGTGATGAGCTTTTCTTCTCCTGTCAAGAATAAATCATCTACATATAGTAGAAACATCACCGGCTCATCATTCATAACCTTGAAATAAAGGTTAGAATCAGCTTTACTCTTGGTAAATCCCAAGCTCGTCAGGAAACTATCAATTATGCCATACCAAGCTCTAGGAGCTTGCTTCAACCCATACAAATCTTTCTTCAACCTGTAGACATGAGTCTTTTTGTCTTCAACTTCAAACCCTTGTGGTTGTTCTATATACACTTCTTCTTCAATAACACCATTTAAGAAGGTTGTTTTCACATCCATATGGTGTAACTTCCACTTCATTTTGGCTGCAAGAGCTACAATGGTTCTGGTAGAAGTGTATCTAGCTATAGGAGCAAAAGTCTCTTCATAGTCAATACCTTCCTTCTGAGAAAATCCACGAGCTACAAATATTGTTTTATGTTTTTTAATACTTTCATCTGCTGCATGTTTTATCTTGTATATCCACTTGGAAGATACCACATCTTTGTTCTTTGGTCTGGGAACTACTTCCCATACATCATTCTTTATAATGGACTATTATTCTTTTGTCATGGCATCTACGTATTCTTTCTTCTAAATGGATTCTTCAAAGCAAGTAGGATCCTTTTCTATGAGATCACACATCAAGGCCATATAATTGGAGAATGGATTAGGCTTCTTGTTTTGTCTCATGGTTCCTTCTGGGGTACCATACTTCTCTCCATCTTGAATAAGTTCCCTTTCCCAGGCTGGCTTTCTCTTGTGAGAGATCAACATCTAGGGAGGTTCTTGAGATTTTATCATATCATGATCTTCTGGAATCTCATCATCAGGGGTAACTGTAACTTCCTTCACTGGTTCCACAACTCTGGGAGCTACAAGTTCTTCTTCATATACTTCTTCAAGCTGGCCTCTTCTTGATCTCTTGAGTGTTGCATAAAGTTCATCAAAGGTTACATCTTTGTTGATCTCAATATGATGGTAACCTGGTATGTAAATTTTGAAGGCCTTAGAGTCCTCACAGTATCGAACAAATATTCCCTTCTTTCCTGAAGGATCCAGCTCAGTTCTCCTTTCTTTCGAAATATGTACATATAGTGGACAACCAAATATTTTGAGATGGCTTACTTCTGGCTTCTTTCCGGTGAACATTTCTTCGGTGATTTTGAATCCAAGTGCACTATGGGATAATTTGTTTTGGACATAAATTGTTGTTATTGTTGCTTCATGCCATAAGTGCATTGGAAGATCTTGATCGTGGATCATAGTCTTCACTGCTTCCATAATTGTTCTATTCTTTCTTTTTGCTACACCATTATAGGGAGTGGTGAGCTCCCTCTTAATCCTGACATCTCTGTAAAAACTTCCAAAATAATTTGAGGTGTGCTCTCCTTCATTATCTGACCTGAGTATCTTGATTTTTCTTTTGGAGAGGTTTTCTACCAAGGCTTTGAATTCCTTGAATTTTCCGAGTACTTCATCTTTTGATCTCAAGAAATAAACCCAAGTCTTACGAGAGTAATCATCAATAAATGATACATAGTATACATACCCGCTTAGAGAGGTTGATGGCATTGGACCACATACATCTAAGTGGACAAGTACAAACCTCCTTCTTCTGGTACATAGGATACGTCCTTCATTCTCATCGGAGTTCATGCCATGTGCTTAAGAGACAAGTATCTTCTCTAGGTATCACAAAACATAATCTTCAATTTCTTCTTTAGTCAACTTCTTAGGTGGCTCATCATCTTCAATTGCATGGGCATGATGTCTTTTGTTGTTTCTCTTCTTGTACTCCTCCTTTCTGGAAACACAATTCTTAGAAATGTGTCCCATCTTATCACAATGATAACATTGATAAAAGGAGAAATCTTTTTTCCTTTCTTTGACCCTTATGATATTTCTGGAATCTCTTTAGAGGGTGAGATTCTTTGTGGAAGCGGGTGAATCTCCTCGGGGAGTGAGATTATTTATTAAGGTGGGTCTCCTTTTGAAAATGAGACATTTTATTTCCTCCTTTAGCATGAGCAACTGGGGCTTGATCTTCATCCCTTAATAGTACGACTTCTCGGTTGGCTACTCTTGCTTCTTCTCAAACACATTCTTCCCATAGACTGTCAAATTGGAGTTTATCTTTTCTTGCACAGATAGTTTGGATGAAGGCATCCCAAGGTCTTGTGAGACCATTAAGAGTTGTCATGGTGAGTTCATCTTCATCCAAGTTGTCTCCAATTGCTTCTAACTATTCCTTGAATTGAGAAACCGTAGACAAATAGTCTTGAATTGTTTCTCCTTTCTGCATCTTTGTATTCTTGAGTTGGGTTCTCAAGTTCATCTTCCGGTTGATGTTTTTTCCTTCATACATTCTGGTTAGGGCAACAAACATCTCTTTTGGAGTATTCGTAGAAGACACTTGAGGGATCAAGTGGTCTTTAATGGAATCTGCAATTATTCTTTTGGCCATAATCATATACTTCCTATACTTCTCTTTGGTTGCTTCTTCTTCGGGTTCTGGTACATTTTCTTTTATGAATTTTGCAAGGTCATTCTCTTAAAGAATGAAGCCAATTTTGTACTTCCAGGAACATGAGTTTTCCACACCTTCTAACTTGTCAACAAGCTTGGTGCTTGCAGACATCTTGACTTGTAGCTAGGAAAATGACCAGAAAATGAAAGTGCTCATAAAATGAATCTGAACTTACCAGGAGATGCGTTGGGCTGAGGCAAGTTGGTTGGAGCTCATTATTTCCAAAAATTTCAAGTTTTACCCCTTGAAACTTGACCTACGCAAATCTGGACTAGTACTTCAGGCATTGGTTCTCGTTTCCTGGTTTTCTGGTACCAGTCAAAACTAGGGTTTGACTTTCCGGAGAATCTGGCCAATGAAAAGGTGTGCTCAAGCTGCCAAAAGATGCGCTAGGCTAGGGTGCACTTCCCTAGATGGTTTTTGGTCAAAATTCCTCTCCAATAAAAAACCCTAATTTCCTTGTACGACAACAATGACGTTTTTAGATACCCAGTGAAAGGTGCTCTATTCAGTCAAGCTCTGATACCATGTTAATTTTTAATGTTGTTATTAGGTTACCTTCAATTTACCAGAGCATTCAATGCATTTCCAAAACAACAAATTAAAGAGGATCACCGAAAGAAACACAATCACAAGGTACACAACATTTTATCCTCGGAAACCCTCATGCGGGAGAAAACCCAACAAAAAGTTCCTCGATAATAGATTTTCAATATAATGCCAAGAATAAGACCAAACCACCAAGAATAAACTAGGACTGAGCGTGCACCTCTCTTCTCCTTCTTGCAACTGCAGCTTCCTTCAAAATATGCGCACTAGAAGTGTGAGTGAGTGAGTGAACAAGTGAGGCGCCATCCTCACTTATAAATACTTGATGAGGAGGTTTTAGGGTTATGTTTCTTCACTTAGTAGGGCCGACTTCTTCCAAGAGTGGTTAAAACCACTTTATAAACCCTAGGGGCCAATTTTACAAATATCACCATAAAAATCTGGTTTGACCAATCCACAAAAGGGGATTTGGTCTTATACAAGACCCGACATGATCAATCCACAAAAGGGGATTTGATCTATAAGATAATAACTCAAATATAATTAGAATATTCTTCGAAGTTACAATATTTCAACATGAAGCTCCTAGTAGGAAGTTTTCCCTAGTATGTTCCATGTCATATGCTTATGAAATCATAGGTGACAACTCCATCTATTTTTGTTTGGTACAGAGGATTCTATAAGCATAATGAAATTACAAGAAGGACATTGAATCATCCATGGGGTGTTTATTTAACATGCAATTGTTTTTTTTTTTTTTAACAATCACATTTTGAGAGTAACATAACACAGGAGAATGTGGCAACAACTACCCAACTTAGTACTTGAAAACAATCACAATGATGATTTGATGTCACGAACATGAAATGGGAGATATTCCAATATAAGCACATTCAAGTTGAAGTTGTTGTTGTTTCCTTTGAACGTCTTAATGACTTTAAAAAGGGAGAATTGAGTTGATCCAAAATATATTGAGAACGACGTGAAGGCGGAGATATAATAAGGAAACACGCAGAGATATTGCAAGAAACACAGTAATACAATCAAACTCATATTCTAATAATGATTGTTTGGAACACAAAACTGTGAAATGCAAAGCACACAAGCTATCTAGAATGGTGGTAGCTTATCCCTGAAGAGAGAGATGTGTTGGCTACGCTCATTTACAAGAAGTGGATCACAAAGAGGCCAAAAAGGCCTTTTAACATAAAGCGTCAATGAGAAAACCCTAAACATCCAAAACCCTAACCCCAGAAGTTGAAACATGAAAAGGTTTGTGGGACGTGATGTGGTTAATTGATACGTCAACTTCTCGAGCGCGTAACTTTTGCATATGATCTATTTTTTAAGCGCTCGGTATCCTGTTGGAAAGGTCCAGCCGAGAAGTACACATTATGAATTGCCTAGCATCTTCATTTTCCTACATCATAGGTGTTGTCGCACCAAAAAAAACATCATTTAGGGCCTCAAAATGGCCCTCGAAGTTTGCGACCCGAAAAACTATAGAAAAACTGCCAAGATGTGGAACCATTCTTAATTAGTGGAACAAGTGAGTAGCCACCAGTATCCACCTGGATCATGAGCCATCCTAACTATGAAATGGAGCTTGTTATGCAATCAAAGAAAAACAAAAGCTCGTGTGCTAAATTGGCATCGATTGAAATAATCCAGAGAATGCACAACCCGTGTACTTCTTGCAAGTTTTCATATAAGTATCCTCTTAAATTAATAATTTTAACTCAGAATTCCACTTGAAATATACTAACTTTATTTCCATGCTCAGTCTTGTGCAAATTTTAAATGCATGTAATAGGTCATCGTTACTGATCACTTATTGTTGTTACTTGTTACTTGTTACAAGCTGTCACTATTTATTATTTCCAACCATGGGTTTTCTTACATGTCAGTGTTATCTTGTGTTTTACATGTTGATGTTATTCAATGTTGTAGTGCCAAATTGTTAATTTTAAATGTGAAGGCCATTAGAAATATATAGGAGCATTTTTTTCTTGCACTGCTAAGTTGTGAATTTTAAATGTGAATGTCATGGTAATATGGCAACATTTTTCTTATATTATTGGCCTATTAATTTTAAATGTGAGTGCACTTGGAAATATGTCAATGTTATTTCAACACTTGAATATAATCCATTCTTTAATGTTGTCAGGTATGGTGTTCTTATGGCCCAAAAGATTACAAAAGCACTATTAAATATATGTTGAAAAATAGCAAGCTTATGAATCAAGAGAGGAGGAAGAAAGGATTCCAATTGCATTACTTGTCAAAACAATTTATGATAGAGTGCACTTGGTACTCATCATTTGCATCCAATCTCAATATGTGGATAAGCATGGTTTACCTTGCCATGGTTGCACCAATCCTACATCTGCACAAAAATGGTGGCTTCACCATGTGCACTTATTGGAAAAATCACAGTGGAAGGGACACAATCCTCTTAAAAAGAGACATCCTAAACCAATTAAAACAACTTGAGGACACACAATACTAAATTAATGAAGATGATTGCCTCAATGTCTAGTATTAGGTGGAAAGGAATGAGATGGACGTGTAAGGATTAAATCGAGGGCCATTCATGCTAGGGATAATGATGATATGGCAAGTGGAGCAGGCTGTTATGCACACACACAACAACATCCATGTGATGGATTCAACCTTTTGTAAAAACAAATACAAGGTATTTTGGTTTCAAGGGGCCTTATTTTCCAAGCCAATGTCATTCTTTTGTAATATGAATTTGTGAAATTATGGGTTTTAGTGGCCTTATTTAGTAGGTCAATGTTATTCTCCTATAATATTAATATATGAAATTGTGTGTCATGGAAGTTGACAGACCTTTCAATTACTTTATAATTAACTTAGTAAGCAAGTGAAGAGTTGTACATTTAATTATTAATCTGGGGCTCGTATGGAACTTGTGAACTGTCATGCACAATCTATGCAAGAAGAGTGTTGTTTTGACTATGGCGTTTTAGCACTTTAATGTCACAATTCAAATACTCATAATACTTAATTAAGTCACCAACCTATGTTAAGGCCTAAGTTGCTATGGAGAAATTAAATCACACTAGAGGGAAATTATGATCACACTTGCAGTAATTGAAATCTCTCTTGCCGAAATTGAGATCACAGTTGCGGAAATGAAACTTATGCTTATGGTTTTTTGGTGTCTTGATCGAGTATAATGAAGGCATTGTGTTTTCGCAACAATTAAGTGTTTGTTCATTCAATATTAATCTAATAACATCAATCCAAAGTTGTAAAGACTAAACCTAAAGAGAATCAGACAAGAAACACACTAAGTGTGCATCTGCAAGTTGTGTTGCAACAACGAAGTTGTGTTGCACAAAAAAAACCTGATTGAATTACAACAACACGAATCACAATGGCTAAATTCTGTTATAACCAAAACTTGAAGAGACACGAATTGTAGCAATGAAAAGAGCAGAACGATTGTTGCAAAATGTTGAACTTTAGAAAACCAAACCACTCATAAATCATTACATTGTTTTGTATACTGGGAATGAAAGAAGACTGAAAGATAATTTGGAAATATGAGAACTACACTATGATTCTAGAGCAACAGTAATCCACAAAATATACACAACATGTGAATAAAGTTATGGACATGGAATTATAACAATTGAAAGCAGTTGCACAATAGAATAACTGAATAGAAGTAAAATGTTAATTATAACATTATCGTTACAAGCAATACTTGACTAAGGAGGGGGCCCTACTGCCTTAGGCGAGGTACTGGATTAAGGAACCATAATCACACGTTCAATCAATACATCAACACGCAATTAGAAAGTTGGAACCAAATTTATATTGTCGTAAGGTGAAAGATACAATAGCAAAATGTAATTGCCCAAACAATTTCCTTCTATAGATCTTAGGGAGTCGAGGCTTTTATAAAATATAACTATTGTCCTAAAATTATACAAACAGAAGGGGAGGAAGGTGCGAGGGGGGTTTCTTTGAACCTGGAGGAAAATAAATCTTGAATTTCTACTTAAATCTAGGGAAGGAAACCAACAATAAAGCTGAGGTTTATGCCCTTCTAAAAGGCATTCATTTGGCAAAGCAACAACAAATTCAAACTCTGAACGTAGTAGGAGATTTGAAGACGATCATAAGAATGATGATCCTGGGTTCCGATCCAAAAAATTTGAGTCTAAAAAGGGTCATAGACAGAATCCACCTCTGCTCGAGGACCTTGAAGGTAAAAAAAATTCATGTCCTCAGAGGTAATAACGTCGAGGCAGATAAAATGGCCAACTTGGCCATAGGAAAACCACCCGAAACCTTAGGAGTGGATGATGAGGAAAGTATAGCCCCCCCCTTAATGATCGTCGCTTCCAATATGACCAGGACCCATTGTGCTCTGGGGAATTCAGGTGGAAAACATAGAACCTGCATGTGATCTGACACGTGGAGAAGGCAACTGGTAGGAGTTAAGGCACAACAGGTGATAAATCGTGCTAACGGGAAATGGTACGCCCACTTCATGATGGCAAGGGATGGTAAATTCACCTGCTCAATCGAACTCGTGGGTAGCAGGAAGATGAAATCTCTGGATCAGATGGGTCGAGCATGTAGCAGGCTCGACGCAACGTGGAGACGTTTGGCTGACGATAACTTTAGTCCTTTGTTTGGGTTGGTGAAGGATCCAAGTACAATGACCCAGGTAAGTCGATTACTTCCTAGATCTTCTCATCTTTTTGTAAATTAGGTCCTTCCCTATCTGTTTGTCATGAATTCGCCAGTATTTGTGACTTGGGGGGTTATAAATCAAAGCTTTCGGCTTGACTTCCCTGTATTGTGTTCCTCTCGAACTCTCCTTGGGTTTATTCTGGTATATGTCCTATGCTCCTTCCTTGAATTCTCTCTTGCATCTCCTCTGAGCCTCCTCTTTTCTCTGTGTTTTCTAGCTTGGCTCTGCCTAGGCGAAGCTTCTTACCTTTCCACTCTCGGGCCCTTTCATTCCCCGTTCACTTTTGGGTTTTGGTGCATCCCCCCTCACCACACTCTTTCCAAGTGCCACCACCATGTTAGAACTATGGATAACAGGTAGAATTCTCTCAAGGCGCCAAGGGCCACAAACTCTTTGGATTATATTGCAAGGCAAGGACAACATGATTCAGAGAAGGAATGTTCTGGGTGTCAACGACTGAGAATACATATGGGAGCAATTAGCTCCACGATGACTTTCAAGCTGGAAACTCTCTCACAACACCGACATCTCATTGAAAGATTGTAAAAAAAAGTGTTCGCCCAACACAACCAAATTGAGGACCAATGCAGTCAAGTGGAGAACCTGCAAGGACGTATGGATCAGATGGAGAACAACTCTAAGCATCCCAACACCCCCAACAACACTCAGGAAGCATCAAGAAATATCTCAACATCCACTCTGAATCAAGTTCCACACCTCAACGAGCCAACAATGGATGCAAATTGGGAGCAACATGAACATCTGGAGGTCAAAAAGGAACTGGGTAGTTGATACTGTAATTTTTAAGAGTTATGTTTTGTTTAAGAATATGCATAGATAGAGTATTTTATAGCTTGTATTCCATGAAATACAACATAAATGTCATAGTTAAGAAAGTTGGCAAACCTGTGGACACAAATTTTGTAACAACTGTCTCAATTTTCAAAGAAACTGAACTTCGAAGGCCTAACAATACCTTTTTTTGTACTACAATGGATTTATCCACACCTTTTTAATACAAAATTATGTAGTTCTTGCAAATTTTTTTTATACAAACAACATATGGACAATCGTGAGAATCTGGTTATTCATCTGGTTACAATGACACTTTCAATCACAGGCGTAAGCTGACTTGATAGCTAACCAAATTCTGTAGTCACTTATTTGTCTTGTGTTGCTTTCTCTTGTGGAGATTGGTTCCCAACTGTCAGCTCCCAACTGCCAGCTACAACGTTGACAGCTGGGTTGGTGAGCTATTTATGGAGTCGCAACACAAAAATTGTGCTTGTGGTTGTAATTGTTTTGTCCAGAATTGTAGCGATCGCGGATGCACCTTGAGTTGCAGTAGTTGGGTTTTGCACATGGAATTGCAACAAGTTGCTTTGCGCCTGAAATTGTATAGGCTTGGAGTTTCAACAGACAGGTGTTGCAGCTACTAGATTCATGTGTATCAATGTTAGCGATTGATAGTAACGAGTTCCTTCCTACGAATTATGCAAAAATAATGAAATAATGGTGTATGGGGTAAGATTCATTCCTTTGGTGACAAATAAGGTGAACTCGATAATGGAAGTATCAAAAAGGAAAGTGACAGACGACATATGTTGAGCAAAAGGGTATATATGGGTTCTGAAAGTATGTCATTTAAGTACCCTTCAGAAGTATCCTTTGTACACCACTTTTACTTTTGACACGTAGCAAAACAACATTCTTGTCACTTGGGTCATATCGAAGAACGTTGCAAGGGAGATAGTGGAGACTTGGTTAGATGTATTTTTTCAATGTGTTTTGTCTTCCTCACCCACATTGAAACCTTCATCCTTTCTTGTTGACAATGCCCTCATGGAGATCTAGGAAACAAGATGCTCAATTCTCATTTTTTTCTTTCCTCAATTCGTTGTGTATTTATTGATGGTGTTATTTCATCTAAAAATTGTTCATTCATGGGGATGTTTTCAATTGTTTGATAATTCTCTACATATGGCATGTTCACTAAAAACAGTGGCCAAGTATATGATCGTGACATGAAAAGAGAAATAGACATGTTCAAGTTCCTAAGGAACAAAATGCATTTTTCATCGTTAGTCAAGGATGTCATGAACAAATTGCTAAAGTTTCGTGAGCAAATTGCTAGAATTCTATCAAAAGTTCTCCAAGCAAATTGATTTCATAAAATATTTCAAAGATCAATGGAAACCACAACTAAGTGAGTAAAACGCCCATAGTGATTTAGTCAACGTTATTGATTTATATAAATGGTAGCAATTATTCAGATATGTTATCCAAAATGTTGCAAGTACGTGGGTTAAAGCATAAAGTGAGATTTAGCATTCAAACAAGGAAAAAGTGTTTCCACTAAGTCCTACCATATTCATATCAAACAACATTGTCTTTGAGTAATGAATATAAAATACAATAATAATAATAAATTAAATGGAATAACCTACGGGACATAATGGCTCACCTTCATTACTAGTCAATGCATATAAGTACACTACAACAAGGCTAGTTGTATATATCATCTCAATTCGTTCAATTATCAATTATTTATTTATCCTATATGGATTTCAGCTATTCATTCTTATGTTGGATATTTTCGCGTATTTGAATTATTATTCATTGCATTGGTATCAAAGCCCCTTCCAAGGTACTTATATTGTTATTTAGTAGATAATGATATAGTCTAGCGTTTGGCCACATATTTACCAGAGATTCTCTAATTCTAGGTCTTTGACCACAATCAGGGTTTTGGCCATTTTAAATTTAGAATTTCAACGAAATGATGTTTGCTCTGTTGCAAATTAAATAAATACCAAGTCGAGCAGATGGATGAAGTCAAAGGGTAAATGAATTTAATATATGAGCCACCCATCCAAATCATCGATGTCATCTCAAGCTACCAAAAGGAAGAATTTGTGATATTCAAAGGACAAAGGAGAGATTCATAAGCACAAATGCCTAAAGAAATAATTGACTCGCACATGCTACAGATAAGAAGTATGTTACAAAGGTGAACATTGTCACCATTTCGTTGTTTAAAACAATTATAGTGATATAGAAACCATCCATCATATCAGTAGTCGTCATTCTAGGGAGTCGTTGTTTCAAGAAGTTGTTGAATCCTTAACTCGATTATAGATTCAAGTTATCAAAGAGCCAAAAACAAAATCAGTTGTTGACTTTGTGGCTGGTCTCTCCGATAACTCAAATCTACAACCAAGTTAAGTATAGGTTAGAGTCACTCATCTATCAATAGAATTAGAATTAGTGTGGGAGTAATGGCTAAGAACATGTGTTTCATCCTAGGAGGTCACAGGTTCAAATCCAGAGTGGGGTAGGGCATGTATACCTCCGTAGACTTTAACAGTCAAATCGTTGCACATAGGGGGTCCCTTGTCCCAAAAACAAGGGGGTCCCTTGTCCCATAAACAAGGGGGTCTCATACACCAATTTGGTGTATGGCTTAGCTGTAACCTTAAAATTAGATTATTAGTATTATTTAATACTCCACAACGATGTGAGAGGTGATTCATTGCATGAGAAAGTCATGTGTTTCATTAATACAAAGCAAATCGTGCAATCATGGAAAGAAGTTGAATGGAGAGAGATGGATAAGAATTATTGTGGTGCCTCGGGGAGAAGTTGAATGCAAGATCATGCATCTACCAACCAACAATGATCACTTTCCAGATTAGGCTACCATCAAACCATTGGAAGTTATGTCACAAGATTAGCTCAAAGTAAAAGTGAGTTTAAATCAAATATGAACAAGGTTTCCACATGTTATTAAAAGGGTTATTTAAATTTTCAATGACAATTCCGAACCCAAGTTAGCAAAGAGGATAATGTTAATATTTAAAAATACATCCTTTACATAATTTGTGGCAATTTATAAGGTGGGGTTTATTATATTACACATAAGGTTCATGTTTTTTCCAAACATTTTGACAAAGTATTCTCTTTCAAATATGACTTTAATGACAAAAGCAACTAAAAATTCATTTTCAAAATTCGTAAAACAATATTTTCAAAATCGATGTGAAGAATTAACAAATGAGTTACCAAATGTAGAGGAGTGTCCAAGTGTCTCAATGTTGAAATTCATTGTTGAAATATGAGGTGGAGAAATATGAGAAAAATGATCGAACATCACAACAACAAACTCAAAATCTCAGGAAGAAATTTGATAAGGAATTGTCAAAAAAAGATGAAGAAAATCATGTTAAAAGAACCGTAATCAAAGCTTGGTTGCACAAATCAAGAGATGAAGAATGAGAAGAAGTCACAAAAAGAAAAGTTAGAACAACTTACCAACAAAGAAGCATTGATCAATATAGAAATAATTATTCATCTAGTATAATTAGAGAAGTCATTAGATGTAAAAATCCAAACCATCGAGAAAGGAACCAATATGGATCTAGTCGATAAAGAAGTTTATGTTGAAATGTTAATAATCAACAAATCTCCAGAAGTGTCAAAAGACGTATGCTCCAAAAACATGACACAAAATACAAGGATGCCTTATCGTCATCCTAATTATAATAGTCATTGTATTATTCAACAAACAAGCCAAGGACGACATTAGTATAAAAAATAAGTGACGACCCCAATATTTCAAAAGGAACCTCAATTGTGAAATCTTATCATCCCCCAAAACACAGAAGTCGTCACCACGTAGCTATGCAAAAAGATGAATTAGGGTTGTTATCCCCATTTTGTGGGATAACTAAGTAGATTATGTCTCGAGGTCGTCAGGTTGCAGATATGGAGTGTCGAGAGACTACATGACCAACAATGTCCACTTGCATAGATGGAAACCATTCTCACTACCACAGAGGTTAGGATTTTCAGATGGCATCCACCACACCAGCTGGCTTCCGAGAGGCATTGGGCCTTGCTCCATGAGGTACAAGTTAGGTATTATGGTGAGTGTCATTTCAATATTTGAGGCATTTTGAGTATGTTGTGTGTTAGACTGCTTTATATTTCATGACATATGCTTGGACATTATGCCTTTTGCCTCGTTTCAACTTGGTGGTTGACAGTGTGCCCTAGTAAGTGGTCTTCCTCAGGAATGGGTTTTCTACTAGGAACTCCCTTAAAGAGCCATCATATCGTTCCCAACCATACTTACCACTTTCCATCACCTAAAACCCCCCATTTCGTTATCTCTTGGGATTTTGGGGTGTATTGACCCAAGAAGGGGTTGTCACTCATTCCATGGGAAGAAGGAGCTGAAGGCACAGAGGGATTGTTGTTGGTTAAAAAGATAAAAGCCTATATATAAACCTTCCAGATGCTTCGCCCATGGATACCGTGAGAAAGCAATGAAATGCTTCTCTGTAAGTAAAGGGGGACCCACAAGAATAAATGATAGTGAATGCATAGGGTGTTAGTTGGAGGATAGGAGGTCTCATCACGATCTAGTGTATCATGATCATGGGTATCTAGCGGTATGACATTTCCATCATCTGGCCACCAAACCAAGGTAGTGGCTCTCAGTTACACAACTAAGAGAAAGGGGGTCTCATCATGAGCCAACCTTCTCATTTCTGCAAGGTATTTGAGAGTGAAACTGTCATTATCTGGACACCACACCAAGACAGTGGCATTCAAATCATTCCTTAAAACATGAAAGAAACAAAGAATGGCAAGAAGATGCGCTTGGAAAAAGTGCATTGAAAATGAAGGTGCCACACACCCTCTACAAAGGCACGCATGAATGGGACACTGCAACCCCTTGTATGTCATGAACCCCATGCCCAATGAGCCTTGAACCATAACCACTTCATCTACCTCACATGGCTTAGAGAGGGATCACTTGGGAAACACTCCTTGACCTAGGGAAAGATCTACCCAATAGGACACCTTGTCAACCCTCCCATATCCAAGCTTGGCAAGTTGCATAATGTCTTTGAGCACTTACTTGTTTGACTGGATGATGCACATGCTTAGGTGGCTCATTTATTGATTTGATTTACCCACTGTGATATTATGACTTGAGATCCTTGGAGGGCGTGCTTATTTGTCTTTGCAGGACCTAGTGGGTGGACAGTTTTGGGAGAACAAGCCTAGCTTGGGCTTCTATGGGGCTTGAAGCCCACAGGTTGGATGTCAAGGGATCGCATGTCGGATGAGAGAGACGTACCTTTAGAGGCCTAGAACACATCATGGATGACATGACATAGCCTTCACATGACAAACATTTTGCCTAGGAGAGGAAAAACATCATCATTGGAAGCTTCATGTCACATGGAAGGGCTAGTGTTTGGTCGTGAAGACATGGCTCATTGACACATGGACATTTTGAGGGAAGAAGACCTTGACCACGAGGAGATGGCCTAGATGAGTGACATGTGGCCTTTGAAGGCCTAACTATGGATCTCCAACTCCAACGACTTGGTCCTAGTGTCAAAATTTCCCCTAAAGGGAGGACATCATCTTACTTTAGGGTTTTATTTGTGTAAAAGTGAATTTTAAGTGAATTGTTTAATATTGTTTTGTTACAAGGGGTAAGATAAGGGTTGTGGACCCCTTATCTTATGTTTTACCCTTGCTAATGTGGACAAACTATGTGAATGAAATTTTGTATAAATAGAGATCATAAGATCTCGTTTTATAACATAACTCTCCCATTGTGAGAAGTAGAGGACTGAAATTTTCGCTACCCTTGAGGGTTTTTGCTATCTTGTGTTATGATATGGTTTCTCTTTGGTTGTGGAGTTGATGATGACGACACACTAGCCTTTGGAGGTCATTCCTTTTCTATTGTGGTGGTTATCTTTGCATGTTATGGTCCATCTTGTTGCTATTTGGATTCATAAGCCTTTTACTTTTTGTTATCATTTGTAATTCAAGCATCAAGGTTGATTTTTCTAAGGCTAGGTAGGGAGTATAAGTGCATACACCCCTACTCTAGCTCCATCATATTTTTAAGCATAGAATTTATTATTTGCAAGGGTTTTGCTAAGGAAGTATAAGGGCATACACCCCTTAGTTTTAAAACCCAAGCTAGGTTACTTACCTTGGGGAATAAGAGGGTTTATACCCCCAAGGAGGTAGTAGCTTTAGCTCTTTTCTCTTGAACCCGTTAACCCATAATCAAAGGCACTAGTCATTGCATCGGAGAAGTAAAATGTTGCATTGGTAAACATGAAAGTTTCAAGTTTTAAAGTTCTCTCACTTGGAAGTTGTTCCTTGAGCCCTAGGATTTCTTGCCTTATTGAGGCGTCCTCTTTTATCCACTAAATATTACTGCTGTCACAAAACTAACCTACAGTCATTAGGGCTGCAGAAAACTAACTCTCTAACCTTGGATAACTCCTAAACTAACCCTAGGAATTGGCTATAAATGTTCCCTAACAAACTACTAACCCTAACACACTTTTTGAGATAGTTAGAAGTGGTCTTCATTAGCTGATTTTTATGTTATAAAGATTGGTTTGATACAACAATAAGGATGATAAATATCACTGCAGTAATCTTTTCTTTCACCCTTGCTTTTGTGCTAAAGTATTGCTTTATCATTGTTGAGTTGGGCTAGCTTTCACTAGCTTGTCTCTTGCTTATTCAATTGTACTTTTAGCATTCATTTTGCAGTCGTTATTATCTTCTATATGTTGATATATATCATTGAATTTTTCTGCGATTAGGGACATAAAGCTTAACTTTCTTATCCAACTAACATATCATATAATAAACTTGGTTTTCTTTGTGTCTCGGGCAGGTATTCACACTTGTCAGGTTACTCAAATCATTGGAAAGCTTAAGCAACCCTCTAGACTCATCTCCAAGTCCCCTTTTCCATATATAAACTTGAAATTTAGGGGATTCCATCCGTACATATCATTTTCCATCTCAATCCCCCTAGGGTGACTGAGATCCCCCCCTTGAGGTGACTACCTCACCTCTAAAGTGACGGGAACACCTGCCTAAGGTGACAATGTGTAGGTGCTCTCTAAGTTGTCTCCAATTAGTGGTTGGGTCGGGCTTTTCCCAAGCTACAACTTTTGTTATAACATTTTGGCGTCGTTGCTAGGGAGGATTTTGAATCCTATTCCAAACCCTATCGACACTTTGGCAAGCTATCCCAAATCCTTTACCCTAGCTTGATTGTTGACTCCACCTAAGGGACTTTCCCTTTCGACCTTTCTTGATGAGCTCCTCTTGAAGCTCATCTGGCGACTTCACATTTCTAGAACCCTTCCTTTCCTAAACCTTTCCCCCCTGGGAGGTTCAAACCTTCTAAGGTCTACCGAATAAGGCCTCACCTCAAGTCTTATGTTGTCAAAACCCTTTTCCACGGTACCCTTCCCTTTCCTCCAATGGATTAACCTTTGGAAAAAGACATCTACAAACCCCTTAACATGTCCACTATCCAGGGATACCCCAATACAATGCCAAAAGAGTCTAACAAGTGGTTGCCAAAGTTCCTAGGAAATAATGTAGTAACTATCGAGGATCATCTTTATGTCATGGGACGAGACATGGACAATGCAAGGATTGAACATGAGGATGTAGCCATGAGGCTATTCACCTCATCATTGACTAAAGAATCTCTTGATTGGTTAAGAGGCCTCCCTAATAATCATCTCATGTGTTGAATTTTCACTATGCTAGGCTCAAGCGTGAGGTTTATTTCAATTTTAGCATTTACTTGAACCATAGACAAATTCACCTACACCATTAACATTTGCTGCAATAACCAAGATCACAAGAAGAAATACAATGCACAAGAACACAAGAAATATCATGGGAAACCCTTCTCAACAAGGGAAGAAAACCCAACAATCCTTTTCCATATTCTCAAGAGAAAGACCTCCCACACCATAGACCTAGCACACAAAAGGGTGCTCTTAAAAACCAAGAAGGCTAGCTCCCAAGAGAGGTGCGCACTTTAGCCCCAGAATATGTACTTGCTGAAATTTCCAAAATCACATGTGTGTTGTGTTTCCTCAATGGGGAAATCACCTTTATTTATATTAGACTGGACACATCAAAATTGTTGTCTATTGGCACAACATGGTCGACCTCAATAACTCATAATATAATTAATAATTACCATATTAATTATCTTTTACATTGATTATCTTTTACTTTATGGTGGGGTTGACCTGTACCCTTTACATCACAATTAGGGTTACAGGTAAATCTGACTCTTAGAAAATATAACAAGGTATCTCACACACTCACTAGTGCTCAACCACTAGGGGCATGTTCACTTGTGCTCAGCCACAGGGACGTACAACTCAACAAATCTCTATCTCACCGAGTCTCACAGGAGAATCATCTGGACACACACTCACTAGTGCTCAACCACTAGGATCACGCCCACTTGTGCTCATCCACAGGGACATCCTACTCAACAGATCTCTATCTCACTGAGTCTCATAGGAGAATCATCTGGAGTATCACATCGTCTCAACTCTCTACACAGAGGAGAAAAATAAACCCATCACATGGGCTCCTTCGCCCCTCACAGGGGTACAAATCGTTTCATCGCAAACGACACACCTATCTCATGGGCATCTTCCCTACACAGGGAAACAAAATGTTCCATCTCCGTCTCAGAGAGGAAGGACACACTCATCTCATGGGAACACCCAACTCATGGGCTCTCTCACAGGCCGACTCACTCAGTCTGTGTCTTGGAGGATGTCTCACGCAACTGTAATCATCAATATCACGTCCTATGAAGCTTTTGCCAACTTATTTAAGAGTAGATGGTCAACAAAGAAAGAAGGTGGGACGTTTGGAGCTCAACTCAATCAGATAAAGAAAAAGGAGAATGAGACAGTGAAGGAATTCAATACCACATTTGACAGGTTGAACAACCAGATTCCAATAGAATTCTACCCTAAGGCCTCATCAATTCATCTCCTTTATATGAATGCTTTTGAAGGGAAATTTTTCTTCATTCTGAAGGATAAGAAGCCCACATCATTGGCACATGATAAAGAGTACAGTTTCTACATTGAACAAGATATTCTTGATTCAAGGGTGGAGCCTTTTCAGTACCCTTGTGTCAAGGCAGAAGCAAAGACTAAGGTTTCCAACAACATTGCTCCTGATTCGATTGCCCTCTTGACTCAAAATATAGATCATATGAGTACTCAGTTTACCCAAGTGCAGAATCAGATTATGGGTCGTTTGACTAATGTAGAGAGGAATTAATCTGCTCCTAGACCTCAGTTTATCAAACAACATAGAGATGCCACAGGTTGGAAACCAAGGCCCCAACAAGAGGTAAAGGCCCCATATACTTTAAAACCAGTCGGGATGGTTGACACATAAGCTTGGTGCCTTCCATGCCAAGAAACTCATAGAGAGTATGAATTCCCCCGACGAGATGAAGATTCTCCTAACGATATGAATTTCATGGATATGATATGCATGTTCCAAGAGGAACAAGTCACAGAAGAATAGATCAAGGAATCCAAAAGACAGGGGGAAAGAGAGGGGAGACTCCTTGAATTAGTTAACAAATGATCAGAAGAAGGAATTAAGGAGGAGGGAATATTTTACCTACACTAGAAGAAATAAAGCTTCAACCCCTTTATTGTAGCCTAACACTCCTCTTCCATTGATAGAGAAGGTGGCCCCACGACCTCCACCTCTGGTACATGAGTTGCTTCTTCAACCAACTCCTGCAGACGAGATTTAGTTAAATATAGATATTGCAAGCATGTTTGGAAACATGAATATGACGGTCCCAATGATAGAGATGTGCAACATCCCTTCTGTGAAAAGGGAAATATTGAAGATATTATAGGTACCGACTGAGAAGGAATACCCTCCTATCGTTTTAAATACTATGTACCTCGATTGGCAAAGGGACAAGAATCCTCCTTTCTATCTTTCATTAGGCATAAATGGCCTTCGCCTGAACAACTGTATGCTTGATTATGGAGCCTCAACAAATGTCATGTTATTGAAGGTGATGGACCAACTTGGTTTGAAAACAACTCGAGCTTATGACAATGTATATGATATTTATTCTAAAAAGGTCAAGGTTTTTGGGGTATGAGAGGACGTTGAAGTTTTTAAGATTGATTTTCCACATATCAACCTCCTCATGGACATAGTAGTGATCGATGTTCCAGATACTTGGGGGATGCTCTTATCGAGGACCTAGTCTTGTTCCCTTAGCATGAGCCTTACCCATGCATACATTCCCATGGGCGATGGCACATATGAGATATTGCACAGCTGGGAAAAGAATGATAAACACGTGATGGATTCGAGTGGCCCTAATTATGTAAATAAACATGATTATGATGTGCCTCCACAGATTATTGAGTATGATCCATATGAGCTACCCTTCATACAGGAAGACTCTGTATAGATGTTTCTCCCATGGAGAGATGAATACAAAGAGAAACTTGCAAAGTACCATGGGAAAAATTCAGGGTCTATCCATATTTTGAAGAAAGAAGACGAAGAACATGAAGAAACCATCAGAAGGGTGGTCAACATAGAGCCTCCTTCATATCCATACACTGATAACATACCTTGCATCAATTTCAATGAAGGAATTATTGCGCTCATGTGGGACAAGAGAAAGGAAAGCCTAGGTATGACCAAAGAGATGACAACTCATGGCTTGGCCCTTACATCGTCAATAAGAAGTTAGATATAGAAAAGTACTATGTGACAGCCTTGGATGGAAGAAAGATGCCATTACTAGTGGATGGATCTCTTCTTCAAACTTATGTTTAGGTCACATGACTTATTTAGGGCCCAGGCCCCGAGTAAGTACGTAGGTCATCTTACTTTCCTTGCATTTGCATCTTTATTGCTCATATTAGTTTAGACACATTTCATTTTTCATTTTTCTCTACTTGCATATTTGTTTCATGCTTAGTTTAGAAATTTTTGAAAAAATGTCAAAATTTTTCTTTTCTAGGTTAGTTTTCATTTAGATTTTTATGTATATGGATGAAGGGTGATATCATCACCATAGATGCTATGATGTTTTTGTCTGACTTTTTCCAGGCACATGTCTACCAGGAGATGTTGCGGTTCTCATGCACTCTACGATGAGCACAGGTCCCGAAGTAGGATCTAGATGTTATCCCCATTTTGTGGGATAACTAAGGAGATTATGTCTCAAGGCCCTCAGGTTGCAGATATGGAGTGCTGAGAGGCTACATGGCCAACAATGTCCACTTGCACAAATGGAAACCCTTCTCACCACCACAGAGGTCAGGGTTTTCAGATGGCATCCACCACACCAACTGGCTTCCGAGAGGCACTGGGCCTTGCTCCATGAGGTACAACTCAGGTATTATGGTGAGTGTCATTTCAATATTTGAGGCATTTTGAGTATGTTGTATGTTAGACTACTTTAGATTTCATGGCATATGCTTAGACACTATTCCTAAGTAAGTGGTCTTCTTCAGGAATGGGTTTACTACTAGGAACTCCCTTAAAGAGCCATCGCACCATTCCCAACCATACTTACCACTTTCGATCACCTAAAATCCCCCATTTCCTTGTCTCTTGGGATTTTATGGTGTATTGACCCAAGAAAGGGTTGTCCCTCATTCCATGGGAAGAACGGGCTGAAGGCCAAGAGGGATTGTTGTTGGTTAAAAAGATAAAATCCTATATATAAACCTTCCAGATGCTTCGCCCAGGGATCACCTGAGAAAGCAATGAAATGCTTCTCTATAAGAAAAGGGGGACCCACAAGAATAAATGATAATAAATGTTTAGGGGGTTAGTTGGAGGATAGGAGGTCTCATCATGAATCGACCTATCATTATCATGGGGATCTAGCGATATGACATTACCATCATCTATCCACCAAGCCAGGGTAGTGGCTTTCAGTTATAGAACTGAGAGAAGGGGGTCTCGTCACGAGCCAACCTTCTCATTTCCACAAGGTATTTGTGAGTGACACTGTCATTATCTGGACACCACACCGGGACAATTGCCTTCAACTCATTTCTTAAAACATGAAAGAAACAAAGAATAACAAGAGGATGGGATTGGAAAAAGTGCATTGCAAACGAAGGTGCCACACACCCTATTCAAAGGAACCCATGAATGAGACACTACAACCGATTGTATGTCATGAACCCCATTCCCAGTTAGTCTTGACCCATAACCACTTCATCTACCTCACATGGATTAGAGAGGGATCACTTGGGAAACACTCCTTGACCTATGGAAAGATCTACCCAATAGGACACCTTGCCAACCCTCCCATATCCAAGCTTGGTAAGCTGCATAATGTCTTTGAGAACTTACTTGTTTGATCGAGAATCTCTGATGCACATGCTTAGGTGGCTCATTTATTGATTTCATTTAATCACCATGATATTATGACTTGATATCCTTGGAGGGTGTGCTTTTTTGTCTTTGTAGGACCTAGTTGGTGGATAGTTTAGGAAGAACAAGCCTATCTTGGGATTCCATGGGGCTTGAAGTCCACAGGTTCGATGCCAAGGGCCCGCATGTTAGATGAGAGAGACATACCTTTGGAGGCCTAGAACACATCATGGATAACATGACCTAGCCCTCACATGCCAAACGTTTTTCCAAGGAGAGGCAAAACGTCATCATTGGAAGCTTCATGTCACATAGAAGGGCCAGGGTTTGGTGGTGAAGACATGGTTCATTGACACATGGATGTTTTGAGGGGAAGAAGACCTTGACCATGAGGAGATGGCCTAACTGAGTGACATGATGCCTTTGGAGGCCTAACTATGCATCTCCAACTCTAACAACTTGCTCCTACTGTCAAAAAGTCCCCTAAAGGGAGGACACCATCTTACTTAGGGTTTTCTTTGTGCAAAAGTGAATTGTTTAATATTTTTTTGTTACAAGGGATAAGATAAGGGTTGTGGACCCCTTATCTTATGTTTTACCCTTGCTAATGTGGAAAAACTATATGAATGGCATTTTGTATAAATAGAGATCATAAGATCTCATTGTCCCATTATGAGAAGTAGAGGACTAAATTTTTCGCTACCTTTGAGTGTTTTTTATATCTTGTGTTATGATTTGGTTTCTCTTTGTTTTTGGAGTTGATGATGATGATGATCCATGCGGATATTGGTGGCCACCCACCTATTCTAATTGGCTCCTCTTAACAGTTTTTAGTTCAACATGTTCTTCTATAATTCTTTGTAATTTTGGGTTCTACACTTCCAGGGTTGTCTGGTGCCTTGCACAGCTTCAAGGGTCGTTTTGGGGCCCTAAACAATGTTTTTTTGGCTTTTTAGAGACAAACTGTAGATGGAGTTAGAATTTGATAGCATAATGTGTAGTTCTCGAAAAGACCTTTCCAACAGGCTATCATGTGCCAAAAATGGAGGTCGTATCCAAAAATTACCACCCCGGGAAGTTGAGGTACCAACTTACCCATCGGGGCCCACATAACTTTTGGCGTTTCATCTCCTAGGGTTAGGTTTTTGGATGTCTAGGGTTTTGGAATTCATGAGTAATGTTAAAAAGGCCCCTGGAGCCTCATTGTAATCATTCTGCACAGATGGATGCACATAGCAACCACATATCTTCTCAGAGATAACTACCACCATTCGAGCAAGTTGTTTTCAGTTATGCAGTTTTACAGTTTCAGGCTATTTTATTTATTCAATAGAAGTTATTGTTCACTGGATATATGTTGTTGTTTTCGTATCTCTGTGTTATTGTATTTAGTCTGTTATTCATGTTGTTCCGCTCATAAATCCAGATTAGTTGTATCAAAGCGGTCTGCTCTTCATTTATTTTTCTTTGTGCATGTCCTCGACAAGATCTGGTTACAAGAATTTGGGGCTTGAACTAGTCGAGCCTTTACAAGATCGGCCATGTCGAGCCCGAAAACAACCCATGGGAGATGAAAATATAGATGAATGAGCAGAAGATCCTTTTAAAATTTTGCTTGAGGAATCCCTTGCGCGACAAAGGAACGAAATGATGGACAACTTTGCAGAGATCCTTCAATGACTGCCCACAGGAGACACATCTTCATTAAGCGGCCATGCAACCCCCTTCAAGGTACAAGTAAATTTTGATATTCCATTATTTGAAGGACTGATAGATGCATATGTTGTAGTTAAATGGCTAAATTCGCTCGAAGGGTATTTTTCGGTCCATAATTTTTTCGACAGGGAAAAGATTACTTTTTCACTCCTCAAGGTCATTCCCCATGCTAAGGACTGGTGGGATCCTTAATCTGAGGAAAGGGCCATAGAGGAATTTGCAATATTTGCAGTCACCCCCACATGGGATTTCTTTAGGGATGCCATTAAAGAACAATACTACCTTGTTGGAAGCTACAAGGACCAGTACATAAGATGGACCATGCTGCGTCAGGAAAGGGACCAGACAATAACATATTTCACCAATATTTTCCATACCCTGTGCACCAAATTGGGTATCAAAGACTATGAATGAGATCTGGTGCTCAAATACCACAGTTGTTTGCATAGATACATTCAAACATAAATGGGGTTTCTGGACATCACATCATTAAGTGCAGATTATATATATGTTGTCAAGATCGAGCAAAAATTGAAGCAGAAGAGGCAAGAGTTTGGATCTGCAAACTCCTCACAGTCGAAGCAGGACAAAGGTGGCCCCAACCCACAAAACAAGGTATAGATAAAAGATGGCCACTTTGAGGACAATTAGTCCAAGCTGCAACACAAGAAGGGTAATGAGAAGTCGAAGAAGGACACGGGAAAGTGGTGTGAATACCATAAAATCCCTTGGCACAACACCGAAGAATGTTGCTCCAAGCAGTCACTAGTGGCCGAGCTGAGAGCTTTTGAGTCATAGGCAGATTTTGACTCTGAATGAAATCCAGAAGGAGGGAAGCGAATCATCAATGCCGAACCCAACGCCATTGTTGCTACCACCAAAGTCCAGCGAAGAGAACCAGAAGAACCAGAGGAAGGGGAATGCCTCTTTCATTCACTGACGTGGGTAAAGGGGGATCCACTTCGTTTCATTGTCGAAAGTGACAATCAGAAGAACTTGATCTCAGAAGAGGTCATCAAGCGGCTGGATTTGTCGATGACACCACACCCACAACCCTACACCATCGGCTGTCTTCGCCAAGGAAGAGATCCTCGCGTCAGCCAACAATGTCGTCTTCCCTATGTCATCAAGCCCTTCAAAGACGAGGTATTGTGTGATATTTCTCCCCCTTGAAGTTTGTGATGTTCTTTTAGGACAACCATATTTGTGGAAGCGACATGTTGTGTATGAGTATAGACCTCGTAGTGTTATTATCACTTTCGGTAGACAATTGTACATGATACCAGAGGTAGTGCAACCTACTGCTATTTCTTTAATCTCTGCTAAGCAATGCAATAAAGTCATTTCATAGACCGAGAAGTTCGTCTTCTTTGTGATCCGTGCTCACAGTAAATAGAAGGTCGTCTCCACATCCCTGGCCTCTACACAAAGTCTCTCTTTGCAACCGAAGCAAGTGGACGAGATCGTGGAAGAGTATAGAGACATATTCTCCTCACCCACTGAGGTATTGATGCATTGCCAAGTCAAGCATCCAATTGATCTAACCCCTAGTGCGCCTCTGCCTAATGGACCAATATATCTTCGCTCGCTGATGGAAAATGACAAAATCAAGCATTAGATCCAAGAGTTGCTTCAAAAGGGGCACATTAGGCTGAGCTCCTCCCCTTGTGGAAGCTCGATTGTACTGGTGCAAAAGAAAGACGTGTCTTGGCGGCTCTGCATTGATTATAGAGAATTAAACAAAATCACAGTCAGGAACTCGTACCCAATTCCCCGAATTGATGACCTTCTTGACCAACTGAAGGGGCAAAGTTCTTCCGCGAGATTGACCTAAAGTTTGGCTACCACCAGGTTCCTATCGAATCGACTGATGTATGGAAGGCAACTTTCAAATCTAAAGAAGGTCTCTTTGAATGGTTGGCCATGCTCTTTGGCTTAAAAAATGCACCAACCACTTTCATGAGGTCGATGGATGATGTATTGAGACCCTTCAACAACTCTTTTGTGGTGGTATATCTTGATGACATCCTCATCTTCAACAGAGCTTGGGAGGAGCACATGGAGCATATTCAACAGGTTTTGAGCACTCTACGTTAGCACAAACTATATACCAACTTGGAAAAATGCTCCTTTGGCATGAACATGCTTCAATACTTGGGATACATTGTTGATGAGCATGGGGTACATGTGGATCCAACTAAGATCCAAGTCATCCATGACTGGCCAACCCTGACCTCACTAACTGAGCTTCAAAGCTTCTTGGGACTTGCCAACTTGTACCGACAACTCGTATTGGGATTCTCCCATGTTGCATGGGCCCTCAACCAAGTGACCAAGGGCGGTGACAGGGAAAATTTTGCATGGGGGAAGGCACAACAATGAGGATTTGATGATTTGAAGCATCGCTTGTGCTCAGCTCCAGTACTCTCCTTACCCGATCTGCAACAACCATTCAAGATTGAGATTGATGCATACGACTATGTTGTAGGCGCAGTTCTCACCCAACACGGTCATCCAATAGCATACTATAGTGAGACACTCTCAGATACCGTCCGAAAATACCCCACCTATGAAAAGAAAATGTATTCCATTTTGCAAGCCTGGCATTAATGGAAACATTACACTATGGGAAAGGAGACAATCATCCACACTGATCACAAGCCTCTGCAATTCATACATACACAAGGGAAGTTGCAAAATGATCGCCATCAAAAGTGGTCCACATACCTGCAACAATTCCATCTCAACATCAAGTATAAGATAGGGGACATGGATCAAAAATCATGTCGTTCACTGCCTTAGTTGATGTTCCATGGCTGCACTCACCACCGTGCTCCATTCATGTGGGCATGATTCATCTTAGTGGCCCCAACTTTATCAATGCGATCTTGACTTCATCACCACCTATCAGCTCTTGGGTACATGCGCAAATGTCATCTATTTTCACATTCATGATGGACTATTATGCTATCTAGGCCATCTTTGTGTTCCTGCAAGCGAGCATGCAAAGCTGAATTGGGGGGCTCACTACAGTCGGATGGAAGGACATTTTGGCATGGAGAAAACTGTGGTCGTTCTACAAAAACATTTTTATTGGCCAAAAGTTTGACATGATGTCAACAAGTATATCAGATCTTGCATTGCTTGTGCCATTGCTAAGCCAGCCATCAAGAAGCAAGGCTTATACACCCCTCTTCCTACTCCAAAGAAGCCTTGGGAATCCATCTCGATGGATTACATGTTTGGCCTTTCGTCCACCAGGCAAGGAAATGATTGCGTATTTGTGGTGGTTGATCAGTTTTCGAAGATGGCCATTCTCATAGCCTGCAATAAGAGCATCACAATGACATATATTGCCAAGCTCTTCTTCGAACGAGTGTGGGTACATTTTGGGGTACCATAGATCATCATCTCCGATCGAGACAACAGGTTCCTCAACACATTTTGGTAGATTTTCAGGTCACTGTTGGACACCAAGATCACCAAATCCACTGCCTTCCACTCTCAAACCGATGGTGAAACATAGGTCGTCAATCAAATGATTGTGCACATCCTGCGCATGTATAAATCCAAGAATCCATGTACATGGGATGAGAGTCTTCCATATGTTCAACACAACTACAACAAGGCTCTCGATAGCTTCATCGGCCATATCCCCTTTCAAGTGAGTCTGGGATTCCAAACCTTGGGTCCCATTGATGTCACACTCCCTCTTGCAACCACACAAACAAATTCTTCCCATGTTCAGTCCAAGGCCGACAAAGCTGCCAGATTCATTGAGGAGATTCAACACATCTGTCAATAGGTCCATGAGATTTTGAGGAAAGCCAATGCGAAGTAAGAGTAGCACCATGATCAACATCGGGTATCGCACAATTTTCAGGTGGGAGATAAGTTCTGGTTACAGTTATAGAAAGAATGCCTTACAGGACCCCATCGAAAGCTCTGTCCACTTCGCTATGGGCCTTACAGGACCCCATCGAAAGCTCTATCCACTTCGCTATGGGCCTTACACTATCACCAAGGCTGTGGGTGACAATGCTTTTGAGCTCAACACTCCCCCCTTCCTTGGATTGCACCCAATGTTCAATGTGGACCTCCTCCGACCATATTTTCCACCATTATTAGACACCTCAGAGATCGTAGAATAGTTGACACCAACAGATCTCAACCCTGATTGCATGGAATAGGCATCCACTGATCAGATAGTGGACACACAGCTTAAGGGCACTCGCCAACATGGGATCCAACTTTATCAAGTTGTCAAGGCAGTGAAACTCCTGCACCAAGGCAAGTGGCTCACCCATAGCCAAATTCAACAGAAATTTCCTCACGTAATGGGGGCACTTAAAGCAATGGAGACCATTGCTTTCGAAGGGGGGAGGACTGATCCAGGTGGATATTGGTGGCCACCCAACTATTTTAACTAGCTCCTCTTGACAATTTTTAGTTCTTCATGTTCTTCTGTAATTCTTTGTAAATGTGGGTTCTACACTTTTGGGGCTATTTGAAGCCCTACACATCTTCCAGGTGGAAATTGGTGGCCATCCACCTAATCCAACTGGTTTATTTTGGAAGTTTTCATGTCAGTACATCTTTCTGTACTTCCAGGGCTGTTTTGGGGCCCTAAACAATGTTTTTTTGGCTTGCCATAGTCAAACTGTAAACATAGTCAGAGTTTGAAGGCATAATGTGTATTTCTCAAAAATACCTTTCCAATGGGCTATCACGCGCCTAAAACAAAGATCATATGTAAAATTTACGACCCCAGGAAGTTGAGGTACCAACTTACCCATCCAGAGCCACATAAATTTTGGTGTTTCATCTCCTAGGGTTAGGTTTTTGGATGTATAGGGTTTTGGCATTCATGAGTAATATTAAAAAGGCATCTGAAGCCTCATTGTAATCATTTTTCTCATATATATGCATGTAGCAACCACATCTCTTCTCAGATATAACTACCACCATTTGAGCAAGTTGTTTTCAGTTCTGCAATTTTACAGTTTCAACCTATTTTATTTATTCAATAGAAGTCATTGTTCACTAGATATATGTTGTTGTTCTTTGTATCTTTGTGTTATTGTATTCATTATGTTATTCCTTTCGTTCTGCTCATAAATCTGGATCATATGATGCACTGGCCTTTGGAGGTCATTATTTTGCTATTGTAGTGGTTATCTTGGCATGTTATGGTCCATCTTGTCTCTATTTGGATTGGTAAGCCTTTTAATTATTGTTATCATTTGTAATTCAAGCATCAAGGTTGATTTTGCTAAGGCTAGGTAGGGAGTATAAGTGCATACACCCCTACTTTAGCTCCATCGTATTTTTAAGCATAGAATTTATTGTTTGCAAGGGTTTTGCTAAGGAAGTATAAGGTCATACACCCCTTAGTTTTAAATCCCTAGCTAGGTTACTTGCCTTGGGGAATAAGAGGGTTTATACCCCCAAGGAGGTAGTAGCTTTAGCTCTTTTCTCTTGACCCCATTAACCCATAATCAAAGGCACTAGTCATTGCATCGGAGAAGTAAAATGTTGCATTGGTAAACGTGAAAGTTTCATGTTTTAAAGTTCTCTCACTTGGAAGTTGTTCCTTGAGCCCTAGGATATCTTGCCTCATTGAGGTGTCCTCTTTTATCCACTAAATCTTTCTATTGTTACAAAACTAACCTATATCTATTAGGGCTACAGAAAACTAACTCTCTAACCCTAGATAACTCCTAAACTAACCCTAGGAATTGGCTATAAATTTGCCCTAACAAACTACTAACCCTAACACACTTTTTTAGATAGTTAGAAGTGGTTTTCATTGGTTGATTTTTCTGTTATAAATCTTGGTTTTCTACAACCATAACGCTGATAAATATCATTGCAGTAAGATTTTGTTTCAACCTTGCTTTTGTGCTAAAGTATTGCTTTATCATTGTTGAGTTGAGCTAGCTTTCACTAGCTTGTCTCTTGCTTATTCAATTATACATTTAGCATTCATTTTGTAGCCTTTATTATCTTCTATATGTTGATATATATCATTGATTTTTTCTGAAATTAGGGACAACAATCTTAACTTGTTTGTCCAACTAACATACTATATATCATATACTTTTCTTTTTTTTTTGTGTCTAGGGCATGTATTCACACTTGACAGGGTACTCAAATCATTGGCAGCCTTAAGCAACCCTTTAGACTCATCTTTAAGTCCCATTTTCCATCTAGAAACTTGACCTTTAGGGGCTCCCATCCATACATATCATTTTCCATCTCAATTCCTCCCTTGAGGTGACTACCTAACCTCTAAAGTGATGGGAACACCTGCCTACAGTGACAGTGGGTAGGTGATCTCTAAGTTGTCGCTAATCGGTGGCTGGGTCGGGCTTTTCCCAACCTACAACTTGTGTGATAACAAGGGTGGTTTGACCTTTTTACAATCGAACAATTATGCTCAACACTTCATCACTCATATCGTCTCATGTCTTCAACCCTCACAACTTCCTAGAACATATCAAAAGAAACACAATTGAATACTACTTCCTAGAACATATCAAAAGAGAAGTCTCAGAGACTGCATTAGCTCCCTTGACCCTATTGACTATTAAAGTAGGCATTCTTACCCTTTGAAAATTATATTGTCATTACATTATGGACTTTTATATTTATAAATGGAATATATGATGGCTCTTGTTATAGTTAATCTCTTTGTCTTGAAGCCAACTTCTATTTTTAGGAAGACTCTAATATGTTTGGTGGTCCTAATACAAGATAATGAATAGCTATAGGGGGATTTGAATTTTATCTGAAAGTGTAAGTGGTCATATGTATATCAATGTTTGGAATAGACTTCGGGTCTATTTTGCAGAGTCAGTTTTCCTATTTGATCAAGAAGAGTGACTGTTTGTCCTCTAGAGTGTTGAAAAGCATAATGATTATATATTTTGATTTTTTCTTGAAATAACAAATATATAGATTAGATTTTTTTTTTGGGAAAAAGTTAATATCTTTGTAATTTAATTTATAGTTATATAGTATGTTCATACTCTTTTCTATTTTTCCTCTAATGAATAACTAGATTACATGAATATTGAACATGATAAATTTTGAAAACAATCATTTAACAATAAGAATATAGTCTAATGGCTTCATAAATAAATACTGAAAATAGCTTATAGTTTTGGAGACAAAATAAATTAAGAGAGTTTTTGGTAGAGTTCAAATGTCTCATTTCATTTTTATTGTCACCAAAGCTACATGTAGTAGACAAATTCTAAAATTAAGTTATGATTTGGGAGAGTGTTTGGTACAGTTATGTTGTCTCATTTCATTTAACACATGTAGTATTGTCGAGAAGAGCTATAGGTGGCCTCCGAATATTTATTAACAAGTGTTGACCTCTACAGGTCCTAGGTGGAGTACCTGTTTATTTCAGATCATGCCCTTGTTTTATTGTAGTTGGAGATTCCTCCTTTTTACAAAGCCTACCCGTTCAAATTAAAATCTCAATGGCTGCTCGAAAAGGATTACAATGCGCTAATACATAAGGCTTGGAAGGATCCAAATTTTTTATCCGAAGAAAGCAAACAACACAGAGTCGTCTAGAAATTAAAGGATTTGAAGACACATACTAAGTTATGGGTAAAGGAAAGAATTGGCAGGAATTTGTTACATCCGGAGAAGTTAGAATATGAAATAAAAGATACAATTATGAATATGATTGGAGTTGCATCACATCCTGCATCAGAAAATCACCTTTGTAATTTGGAACATGAAAGAAATAAACTATTACAAGTGAATGAAGAACAATGGAGACAACACAACAATGCGATCTGGCTACAAAGTGGTGACCAAAACACCAAATTTTTTCATCATTACGCCAACCATAGTAGGAATTAAAAACATGTTTGGGAGATCATAGATGATAATGGGTATATGCACACAGGGCAAGGAGAATTAAAAGAGGAGGCAATTCTTTACTTCATTTTTTTTTTCAAGGCATTGAGTATTCCCACCATTTTTGAGCAAGTCAAAGTCATTGGTCCTTTTTCCAGGCTGTTTAATGATGAAGAGGCAAGATCATTTCATGGTAAAGTTCATTTGAATGAGTTAAAATAAGTATTACCTCTTTTCAAAAAAGATAAAAGTCGAGGGCTTGATGGCTAGACTGTCGATTTTTTCACTCACTTTATTGATTTGGTAGGGGAGGATCTCCTTGAGATGGTTGAGGAGTCAAGAATGAAAGGCTTTATTGTTGGGAGATTAAATTCTACTTTCTTAACCCTTATACGAAAAGCAAATAAGCCATCTACCTTTGGGGATTTCCGACCTATTTCATTATGTAACCTCAGCTACAAATTAATCTTAAAAATCATTGCCAATCGGATAAAACCTATCCTTTCCAGATAAGTTTCAACAGAACATTTGGGATTTTTTAAAGGTAGGCAAATACAATATGCTATTGGAACAACACATGAGAGTCTCCATAGCATAAAAAGAAAGAAATTGAAGTCCCTTGTTCTGAAATTGGATTTGCGGAAAGCATACGATTGTATCAATTGGGATTTTTTAAGGATGATTTTATTACAAGTGGGATTTGGTATCGAGATGACCAAGTGGATTATGAGTTGTGTTATTTCCTCGTCCTTTGCTGTGTTACTTAATGGAGAGGCTACATATTTTTTCAGGAGTGGCAGAGGTTTACACCAAGGTTGTCCTTTATCCCCTTTATTATTTATCCTGGTTATGGAAGGCCTCAACCTTTTATTAAAAAAAAGCAAAAGGGAAGGAAAACTAGCAGGTATTAAGGTGTCCAGAATGATTAAAATTCTCCACTTATTATTCATGGTCGATGTATTAATCATGACCAATGCAAATCTACAAGAATGGCTGGAAATTGACAAACTCATTAAATTGTTCTGCAAAGCTTCGAGTCTTTAGGTTAATGATTCCAAAACAACTGTGCTTTATGAAGGGATATCTGAAGTGGATCTAATCCCTTTCAAGTCTTTTCTCCCTTATAATTTTACATATTTAGCTATAGGCTTAAAATATCTAGGATATTTTCTAAAGACTAGGGTGTACAGGGCAGATGACTGGAATTGGTTGTTGGCCAAGATGGAAAAAAAAAAGTTGGTATGAGGTGCAATAGATGGTTATCCTTGGGTGGTCGATATATTTTAATAAAGTCAGTATTGGAGAGCCAACTTATTTATTGTATGTCATTGGACACCATTCCACGCTCTGTTTTAAACAAGATCCAAAAAATCATGTTTAATTTTCTATGGAATGGTCAGATTGAAACACAACATTTTCATCTTTGCAGGTGGGACTCACTATCTAGACCAAAGAAGTGCAGTGGATGGGGTTTTCACAATTTAATTCATTTCAACACTACTTTGACTGCTAACACACTCTAGCGAGTTCTAACTCGAGATGGAATCTGGCACAATGTTATAAAGGATAAATATCTACCCAATACAATAGTCATCAATTGGTTCAGTTCGGTCTCCTTCAAACAGATCACAACTTCAAGGATATGGAATAGTCTTATCAAGTCAGTCCACGTGATCACTCACTGGTTTAGCTGGATACCAAGATCAAGCCACCTTATTTCTATTGGTAGAGACAAAATCTTAGGTATGGGAGACAAATATTTCTCTCGCATGCTCTTATCCCACATTTAAGACGAAAAAAGATCACAGTCCTCGCCCAAACTAAAGGACCCTTGGACGATTTCTTCCACACATAAAATTGGATTGGTAGCGGTGAGCTCGGTATTAGAGGTGAGTTGGCATTTGAATGGGGTCGTTTTTTAATAGCTCTTATTGGTGCAGGAGTCTCTATCCAGGATACAAAAGACGAACTTATGTGGACAGGGGGTGATACTTTCGGGTATTTATTGGTTAAAAATGCTTACTTGGATCTCATATCTACCTAGAGGTTCCCGACTTATGGTGGATGGAGGTATAATATTTGGAAATGGAACTTACAACTCAAGATCAAGTTATTTATATGGTTGGCAACTGAAAACAAATTTTTAACCTGGGATATACTTAAAAAAAAAGGTTGGGAGGGCCCAAGCCTATGTCATTTGTGCAAACAAAGCACCAAAGATATTAAAAACCTTTTCATTCAGTGCACATTTACCAAACCAGTTTGGGAAAGATTAAAAATATTCAGAAGATTAAAAAAAATTGGGAAGGGATTATACTATCTGAGTGTTTTACTTCTTGGACAGAGGACAACTTTGTCTCCTCTACTCTTGCAGCCCTTACTTGCTGGTATATTTGGATAGAGAGAAATAAAGAAATCTTCAAGAATGCTTCTCCATCAGTTCTCTCTGTGGTTTACAAGACTCTCAGATCTCTCAACAGGCACCCAACAACCCAAAAATTTATCCCATTAAGAGCATGTCTGATTACACAACATGTGGGTTCATCTATTGCTTGTTTTGATGGGGCAGGGAATTCAGGTGGCAAGCATTGTGGAGCCGAGGGTGTTATCAAAACTCCATATTCTTTAGTTTATAGATGTTTTTTCAACTGCGGGGAAGGAACCAATACAAAGGCAGAACTTTTGGGAGTTTGGGCAACTCTCACTCTAGCGACACATTTGTCTCTACAAAAAATGCAGGCTCTGGGAGACTCAAAGGTAGTTATATAATGGATAAACAACATAGGAAGACTCCAGGCTAGTGCCATTGAAGGATGGAAGCATAGAACAAAGGAATTAATAAAAAATAATTTAAGAAATTAGCTTCCAACATATATTCAGGGAATTTAACAAGGAGGCAGATCATCTATCAAAATAATCTATTCATGAACCTGAAGGCAGAATTACATATTTCAAGTGGGAAAACGGGACTGCAGGTCCCATAAGGCATCTCATCCCTTTTTGACATCCTTCTTATATTGGTATTTTGAGCCTGCTTAAAATATTTTTGGACTTTTTTTCTTATATATCTGGATAAAAGATCGGGTTTTTTTTATCTTATGATTTAGTATTATGTTGTTGTAGCTTTCTTTTTGAAGCATCGGTCCATTGAGACTTGTAAGAGAGATACTACTTGGATAGTTTATTTTTGACTACTTGGCACTTTCGATCTATTTTACTGACTGGAACCATGTTATGGATAAGAAGATGTAAAAAATATTATACTCTAATATAATTTTGAGCAAATTTTCTATTGGAAAAAAAGAGAGCTATAGGTAATGATGTCACATCACTGTGATGGATAACTTTAGGATTACTATAGTGGATAACACCATCAATATTGTAGTCAATAAGGCCAAGAGAAGAAAAGTTGATAAGGTTGACATTCATACGTGTTTAACACTAATAGGATTATCTAATCAAGAAACATGAAGTATATGAAATCACACCAAAAAATAAAGGAGAACCATTTACTTATAAGGCATTTTGGCAGTGTTATTTCCAACCCTTTCATAAAGCAAGAAAAGCTTGTTGTTTAAGCAGAAATACAAAAACTCATTTTCCTTCTATCTAATTAGTCATCATACAAACATGGAGACATATATTTATATATATTTTACAAGGTTAATAAGTTAAAATAACTACATAAACATTTTTAATATTAATGAAAATATTATATTATTGAATGAAATAACCCAAAACTTTTATAACAAGGCTAAGTTGCAACACAACTATTACCTACCTTTGCGGGAATCATTTGGATAGGTGGTCAAACTATTGTCAAATTTAGTACTCATAAACCACGACGAGTTTCAAAAATTTGATACGATAAATATAATTGATTGTTATATGAACAATTGCTAGTATCACATCTTATGCTATCATTAGCAATGACATCAAGCCTTGATTTGTGACCTTCTGCTTTGCATGTGTTTCTTATGCCAAAATCCTCTCTGTTGTCTGCCCAATAATGGGGGTCTTCAATTTCTCTGCACTATCTTGCACTGCTTGCTTTACTATGCTTTGTGCAGCCGCAAGTTCTTCTATTACCTGACATGCTTCCTCCTGCAACGGCTCAAGATTCTGCGCGAGAGTTTGTTGTTAAGCTCTTATCTGTTTTATCTCGAGGTACAACTACCTATTCTCAATTATTGTAGTCATTCATTCTGTTGTTGGTAGAGTGCTCATTGTTTCTTTGAACTTCTGTGCCTTCTCCTCCATAACCTGCAATCTCTTTTGTGTTGCTTGTAGCTATGCATTCTCCAACAAATGAGTCCACATTTGTGAACTCTCTTCATATAGCTTTTCACATTCCTCATCAAAACCCCTAATGCTCTCCAGAGTTGTGATGGTTGTCTTCTTTTAATGCTCCCTTTCTTTTGGTGGGGTACTTGACGTTTTGTGAGCTTCCAAATCGATTATCTTTGCAAGGAAGCCCTGAATGGGTTCACTTATCTTTGTCACTTGATCTTCCAAGGGAGTATCTACTTTCATTGGTACCTCTGGGATGTTGTTGTATACCACACGCACTGCCTGTTGCAACCTTGTTGTTTTCTACAAAACCTCGCCTCATTCTAACATGAGTTTGTTGTATTATGCGTGTAATTCAATTCTCTTTCTTTTTACGACATTTTCTTGTTCATCTTTTTTTTCTGCTAATTACACTCTTTGAACAATGCCCGATTAAGAAATTCAAGCCTCGAGCTATTTTATTGCTTTTTTTTTCAATATTATGTACATGTATTGCGCATTCAAGCTAGTGCGCGGAAGGACGATTGTCCCTATATAGTTTCAGCCGACTACTGTGGACTAGTCTTCCATAATTTCCCCATTCAATTTATTCAATTGAAAAACACTTGCCTTTGTCACATATCGTATGACATACGAACCCAACAAGTGCATTTGGAACTTTCTAGGGCGCTGCAATTTTTTTTTTCATAGAGGAAAACCAAGTCTTCCATCTAAAACTTCTTCTATTTAATATGTATGTCATGCCATGCCTTTTTGCACGCTTTTTGAACCTACTGATGAAATCTTGCGATGAAGTGGTCCTCCTCCAGTTCCACTAGCTCTGACAATATTTTCTCTACTGCGCTAGAATCAATGAGCTCTATCAGTGTGACAATGCACAAA
>ML843548.1:3256-22009 GCA_009831015.1 Picea engelmannii
AGGCGCACTGGTCGGCAGGGTGGCCGGTTTGGGAGTGTTGAAGCTGAAGGTTCAAGCTGCTGCAAGCGGAGTGTTCAAGCTGAAGATTCTGAGGTTCAAGCTGAAGATTCAAGGTTAGCATCAGTGACAGGTATTTTATTTTCAAAATTGTGAAGTATATACTCAATTTTTAACTTGTAGGCAAAGTATCATGTAGATTTAAATTGTTATGCATAGCGTGTTAAGTAAAAATGTTTTATTTTATTTATAAAATTCTGGGGATGAATATGCTCGAATTAGCAAATTTTTAGTTCTGTTAAAATTCCGCTCTGTTGAAATTTATGGTAGCCAAAATGAAATTAAGGTTGTTACAGTACCAAGCTGCGCCCCTACGTGGCTTTCCTCGTGCCCTGGGCATGTTGAAGAACTTGGAGATGTCCGAAGTTCCCAATGGATGAATAGCCCTGCTCCATAACTCCAGTGGATCTATGTTCGGCTCTGTGAAATTCGAATACCTCTCATTGCTGTCGAGGCGGTTGATAAGGATGAGGATGACGGTGAATACCTTGGCCATTAAGGTTGGCCTCCTAATGCTCTGGTGCGTTGTCCTGTTCACTTGTGTGAAGGGCCTCGTCTCCTGGTTAAAAATGCACGGGCTCATTCCCATTTTAATGCTGAAGGGATGGTCGCCAGTGGGTTATATTAATGGCGCAGCCCGGCCTTTGCTTGTGTGTCTCGGCTCTGTGACGTGGCACCCCATCCGGGGAAATGATATTAATATTTTTACCTTAAATTTTTTTTTTAATTATTATAAAATCTTAAATTCAAATTAAGATTTGGAGTTCTAAATTAAGATTTAAATTATGATAAGACATATGTCAAGATTCTTATATTCCAAGTGGGACATTTTAGGTTCTAAACTAAAACTTGATAATGACAATTAAAATAAAATCTTGTCTAAAATACTTTTTAGATGGATTTAGTATTTAAATTTTAAATCAAAATTTAATAATAATTAATATAAACAAAAATTGGTGGTTGTTTATTTTGATATTCCCATATTTGAAGGTCAGATAGATGCGGATGCCCTAGACAAATGGTTAAATTTGCTAGATGGTTATTTCTTTGTTCACCATTTTTCCAAAAGGGAAAGATCACCTTCGCACTCCTTAAATCTCTCCCCCATGTTAAACAATGGTGGGAAACTTACTAGGAGAAAAGTTCCATAGAGGAGTCTGGAATATATGGGGCCGAGCCCACTTGGGATTTTTTTGTGGACGTGGTAAAGGAATAGTATTACCCTATTGGAAACTATGAGGACCAGTACATGAGATGGACCAAATTGCGACAAGAGAGGGGCCAAGCAATTATGGAGTTCACCAATACCTTCCATACCTTACACACCAAGATGGGTATCAAAGACTCCGAATGAAATTTGGTTCTGAAATACTGCGGGGCTCTTCACAGATACATCCAAACTAAAATGGATTTTCTGGACATCTCATCACTTGGTGCTGCTTATCGATATGCTGTTAAAATCGAGCATAAATTTAAGCACCAGAACAAACGGGAGTTCGGGTCTGCAAATACACAACAACCAAAGTATGACAAAGACGAATCTAACAAACAGTCTCCTGAAAACCAATCCAAGCCACAGGAAAAGAAGGGTCACAGGAAGACAAAGGACATCGGAAAATGGTGCGATTTCCACAAAATCCCCTGGCACAACACCGATGAATGTCACTCAAAACAGTCATTGGTGGTTGACATCAAAGACAAGGAGATGAACCGTGATTCATAATATGATTATGAAAATAATGGTAAAAGACATATCATCGACGCAGACCCCATTGCTATTGTTGCGACTACAAAAATTCAACCAGAAGAACCAATAGATCCTGAAGAGGGGGAGCACATTTTTCATTCATAGATGTGGGTGAAGGGGACCCCGTTGAATTTTATTGTAGATAGCGGAAGCCAGAAGAACCTCATCTCAGCAGAGGTCGCCAAATAGTTGGGATTATCGACAACAACACACCCGCAACCATACAACATCAGGTGGCTTCGCCAAGGATGAGATCTTCATGTTAGCCAGTAGTGTCGATTGTCACACAACATCCAACCCTTCAAGGATGATGTATTATGTGATGTTGCCCCACTGGATGTTTGTGATGTTCTCTTGGGCCAGCCATATATGTGGATTCGCCATGCTGTTTATGAGTCTCGACACCACAGTGTCATTGTTTCTCTAGGGGGTCATCTCTATAGAATACTAGAGGTAGTTCCGACTATTGTTCCACCTAAACAGTGCCGCAAGGTAGTATCTCATACTGCAAAATTCATCTTCTTCACAATATGTTCAAAGGGGGAACAGAAGGACACTACAACCACTATAGACTCACCCCAAGCACCTTCTATCCAACAGAAGTAGGTCAACAAGGTTGCAGCAAAGGAAAAATATTCCTTCTGCACATCGTCCTCTCATGTAGCTCGAATTGTTGAAAATCCTTAGCCTCAATAGTTTTGTGACAAACTTCCACAAACTAAGCAGCGTGACGTCTCTAGCAAGGCAAACAACTCACCAAGATGCAGATTCAACAATCACTTTTCCCTCTCCCCCGAGAACTCAATGCAATGGAGACCATTGTTTCCTAAGGAGGGAGGATTGATCCAGGTGGATAACGGTGGCCACCCACCTTTTCCAACTAGCTCAAAACAGTTTTCTGCCAATTTATTATTTTTAGCAATTTTAATTTCTAGGACCATTTTGAGGGCCTAAAAGAAGGTTTTTCAAGATTGATCTTCTCAATGATACCAAAGGTCATGATTGAATCTCCAAAATTAATCTTCTCGACGATACCTTTCCAATGGGCTATCATATGCCTAAAACGAAGATCGTATGCAAAAGTTACGACATCGGGAAGTTGATGTACTAACTTACACAAACGTGGTCCACATGACTTTTGGTGCTTCATCTCCTAGGGTTAGGTTTTTGGATGTATAGGGTTTTTGGCATTCTTGTTTATTGTAAAAAGGCCTTCAGAGCCTCATTGGAATTATCTTCTTGTGAATGCGAGTAGCCATCACATCTCTTCTCAGAGATAAGTTGCCACCATTCTAGCGAGTCCTTCACTCTGTATTTTTATAGTCTCTGTACATTTATTTCATTAATAGAAATCGTGTATTACTGTATATCTATGTTTATGGTTTCATCTATGATACGTTTCTATTATATTATTGAATATCTTCGATATCTCTGTGCATTTCTTTATTATATCTCCGCTCTCATTTTGTGCCGAAAATAAATCCAGATCAATGGTATCAGAGCAGGTTGCTCTTGGTTGGTTTTCCAGTGCATGTCCCTGACGAGGTCCAAGTATAGCAAGTTGGGTCTCAAGATTGTCTCTCTTAAATAAAATTTCTCTCGCACGCCCAAGAAACCCTCCATGCAGAAGAAAAGAAAAACGACGGAGGAGATGATCCTATAAATCTGTTGCTTGAGCAAACTCTCACATGATAGAGGGACGAAATGATGGAGAATTTTTCCCACATCCTTCAATGCTTGCCTATAGAAACAGACACATCTTCATCAAACAAACACTTTGGAAGCACCTCTCCTTTCGAGGTACAACTTAATTTTGATATTCCCATATTTGAAGGTCAGATAGACGCGGATTCCCTAGACAAATGGTTAAATCTGCTAGACGGTTATTTCTCCGTTCACCATTTTTCCGACAGGGAAAAGATCACCTTCGCACTCCTTAAATCTCTCCTCCATGTCAAACATTGGTGGGAAACTTACTGGGAGCAAAGTTCCACAAAGGAGTTTGGAATGTATGGGGCTGAGCCCACTTGGGATATTTTTGTGGATGTAGTAAATGAACAGTATTACCCTGTTGGTAAATATGAGGACCATTACATGAGATGGACCACACTACAGAAAGAGAGGGGTCAATATGTTCTGGAGTTCACCAATACCTTCCATACCTTGCACACCAAGATGGGTATCAAAGACTCCAAATGACATTTGGTTCTGAAATACCATGGGGCTCTACACAAATGCATCCAAACTGAAATGGATTTTTTGGACATCTCATCACTCGGTGCTGCTTATTGATATGTTGTTAAAATTGAGCAGAAATTTAAGCACCAGAAAAAATGGGAGTTCAGGTCTGCAAATCCGCAACAACCAAAGTATGGAAAATATGGCCCTAACAAATAGTCTCCTGAAAACTAGTCCAAGCCACAGGAAAAGAAGGGTCACGGGAAGACAAAGAAAGACACTAGAAAATGGTGTGATTTCCACAAATCCCCTGGCACAACACCGATGAATGTCGCTCAAAACAGTCAGTGGTGGTCGAGATCAAAGACAAGGAGACGAACCCTGATTCAGAATCTGATTCTGAAAATACTTGTAAAAGACAGATCATCGACACAAACCCCATTGCTATTGTCGCGACTGCAACAATTCAACCAGAAGAACCAACAGATCCTGAAGAGGGAGAGTGAATTTTTCATTCATAGATGTGGGTGAAGGGGACCCCGTTGCATTTTATTGTTGATAGCGGAAGCCAGAAGAACCTCATCTCAGCAGAGGTCATCAAACAGTTGGGATTGTCGGAAACAACACACCCGCAACCATACAACATCGGGTGGCTTCGCCAAGGATGAGATCTTTGTGTCAACTAGCAGTGTCTATTTTCATACGACATCCAACCCTTCACGGATGAGTTATTATATGATGTTTCCCCATTGGATTTTTTTGATGTTCTCTTGGGCCAGCCATATATGTGGAGACGCCATGTTGTTTATGAGTCTCGACCCTGCAATGTCATTGTTTCTCTAGGGGGTCATCTCTATAGAATACCAGAGGTAGTTCCGACTATTGTTCCACCTAAACAGTGCTGCAAGGTAGTATCTCATACCGCAAAATTCATCTTCTTCACAATCTGTTCAAAGGGGGAATAGAAGGACACTGCAACCACTACAGCCTCACCCCAAGCACCTTATATCCAATAGAAGTAGGTCGACAAGGTTGCAGGAAAGTGAAAATATTCCATCTGCACACTATCCTCTCATGTAGCTCGACTTGTTGAACAACCTCAGCCTCAACAGGTTCGTGACAGACTTCCACAAACTGAGCAGCGCGGCGTCTTCAGCAAGGAAAGCAACTCACCAAGATGGAGATTCAGCAAACGCTTTTCCCTCTCCCCCAAGAACTCAATGAAATGGATAACATTTCTTCCTAAGGAGAGTGTATTGATCCAAGTGGATATCTGTGGCCACCCACCTTTTCCAACTAGCTCAAAACAATTTTCTGGCAATTTTGACAATTTACTATTTTTAGTAGTTTTAACTTTCAGGGCCATTTTGAGGGCCTAAATGAAGGTTTTTCAATATAGAGCTTCTCAATTATAGACAAATGCATGATTTATCCCCCAAAATGAATCTCCTTGATGATACCTTTCCAACGGGCTATCATACGCCTAAAACAGAGATCATATGCAAAATTTATGACCCTAGGAAGTTGATGTACTAACTTACCCAAATGGGGCCCACATGACTTTTAGCACTTCATCTCCTAGGGTTAGGTTTTTGGATGTCTAGGGTTTTTGGAATTCCTGTTTATTGTAAAAAGGCCTTCAGAGCCTCATTTTAATCATCTTCTTGCGAATGCGAGCAGTCGTCACATCTCTTCTCAGAGATAAGCTGCCACCATTTTAGTGAGTCTTTCACTATTGTTGTAGGTGAATCCTCTCGTGGACTAGTGGAATCCCTATTGGTCTCTAGAATCCTAAGGACAAGACATAAAAGTGCTTAACATGGACACTGACTTCCTTTTAGATCTAATCAAGCTAATAAATGAAAGAGAAGGAGAAAGATATGTACCTTGTTAGCGGCGTTTGTCCTTGCAAAGTCCTGGCTGAGCTTCGATCTTGAGCTCCCTGATAGGTTCTGCAAAACAAAAAAAGGATACAATAGACTTCCTACTATACTAATATTATCTCAAACATAGATCCATCTACTGCAGACAAACTCATATGGAACAAGCATAAGTTTGAAAGAAACAGGCCAAGCATTGATTATATTAATGAGAACAAGTAAAAGTACTAACAATCCTTTGAATGAAGGTGCAACAACTTCTTCCAATTCTCCTTGTCCAACCCCTTTGCTCAATCAATCTGCATTGATTTCCTTGATGACATCTCACTCATGAGATCATAAGTTTCACATCTCCAATTTGTTCCATGTCTTCAATACCTTCTTATGAGATCATAAGTTAGGTATAATTATAAATCTTCCTTGTGCCTTTCACCATGAGAAGGCCTCCTTATATAACCTTGGAGAGATCCAACCACTTGAGATATCTTTGGGATAAGTTGAGGATTCCTCTCCTTCAGTTGAGGATCTTCCCTAAGATCATGCCTTGACAATCTATTCGAATCCAACTACCTTCAAGAGTTGAGAGATTCTTCCCTGATTTGCCTCAACAAACCCAGAATTTGCCAAAAAAAGGGTAGCGCTCCCCCAAAAGGGTGCATATGGTGCTCAAGCACTCCCCTAAAGAGGATCAGGGGGTGCCAACACTCCCTGACAGTGGGTAGGGGAGCACTCCTCTCCAAAATTCAGTTTTTGAGTGTTTTTTCCATGGAAAAAGGTTTGTACTCCCTGTCAAGTGACTTCTCTTCTTCAAAATTAGTCTTTGGGGTGTCTTAAGTATCTTTGTGATGTTGTTAGAGGCACGACATGGGAAAGATGGAAGTATACTGTTTGTGACACTTGAAACACTTGTAGTTAAGATGTGACACTTGCGAACAAGATGTGACACTTACAACACTTGTAATGACGACACTTGCGACACTATCAAAGTGAGTAATTTTGAGGTGTAACAGATTGCCCCCCAAAGTACGAAGTTAGAAGACGATGATGACTAAAGTACTTTGTAGAATTTTTTGAGCAAGGGTATGGATGCAGAGAAACCAAAAAAAGTTGCACACAACCATCAAACAAATATTATGACATGTTTCAAAATCCAAGGCAGACATACCTATGCTTGAGTGATAAAGACTTTTTATCTATGGCCACCATAAAATACACTGTGGATCCATAATTATTTTGAAAAAATGGTATAGACACTACAGATACAATGTGGATCTATACTCCTATGACCTAAATTGATTGTAGCCACGAAGAATACACAGTGGATCTATAAGATGACAAGACATAGCCACGACAAATACAAAGTGGATCTATGTAATAGTATATGTGTCATAGTTCAAAAGAACTCCTTCGCAACCTGGGCAAAGTATATATAAGAGTGATGACTCAACCCAGGGTCTTCTTACCGATCCAAATGTAGTACGAAGCTAACCATGTGAATAGATGTCCTGATGTTGAACATGGCAGAAACCACTTGATTACCGGTCAATGATGTAAACCGTTAACAAGCGCGAGGGATATCACCATTAATGTCAATGATTCCCAAGGTACTCTAGTACATTTCGATGAATGTGAATAGATTATCTGAAGTCGAACATCCGTGGAATCATCCAATCAGAGGTCAATGATGTAAACCCACTGTTGGACACAAGGAGTCCTGCCATTGAGGCATGCAGGTCCCAAGGTACTAACTGGTTTCTAAGTCTAGCTCCTGGATAATGTGCTGAAGTCGACAGGAAGAGACTCGTCGAAGGAGGGCCTTGATGTATCCCCCATAAACGAGACGAAACTAACACAGAGATGTAATTGGTAGATCAAATGAACATGGACTGACATGGGCATTGAAACAAGATATTTGTGATGGCTAACTCTTGAAGCAGATACTTCCCTTGAACACTAAGGCACCACAACAAAAACTTGATAGGACCAAATCTTGATGATGCAGTGGATGCTGTGACTTTCATCAGGTGACCCAAAGGAGTAAAATAAACTCATAGGATTGGCTCAGTGCATAGGTTCAGCAGATTAAAATGCGTGCAAAGACAAAGTGTTGTGTTCAAGGGCGACTGTAAGAGCTACTGGTAGTGTTCTCAAAAACTGCTTGGCTTGCTTCTTTTAATTTTTCCCCCATCCAGATCGATGAGTACCTCTTTTTAATTTAACAAGCTCGAGGAGGGTAACAAATGCTCGATATGACTCACCTTCGGTAAGTCACTCTTCCTTTGTTTAACAAACTAGAAGAAGTAAGGGTTCGGTCCCATATGGGCCCTTCAATGTATTATTGTTTAACGAGTCAAAAGAAGGTAAAATCAGTGGTTTTTCATATTTAGAGAGTCTCAAAAAAAACTTAAAGACGACTCCAATGTTGTCCTTTTTCGTAATTTTAGTCTCATGAGGCCGAAAAAGAGATAAATTATCACTCGAAAACGCCCTTTCAAACCTTTTAATGAGTGGGAAAGGAAGCAAAATCACTCGGCAATATTTTCATGTTTAGAGTGTCTGAAAAGAGCTCAAAGACAACTCCAAGGGGTTCCTTTTTCGTTTATCCATGCGAGTCTAAACAAGTGATAAAAGTCTACTCGGTTACATTCTCATGTTTTTTGAGCACGAGAAAGAACAAAGACTAAGCTCGATATGATCGCAGCTTGAAAGCTAGTGGCATACCTCCAGAATGATCATCAAAGGCTGGAGACATTCCCTCCAAGCTTCAATTCATTCACCGACTTTGAGATTATCACCAATTTCTGTACTAGATGGAGAAAAAGGATATAGGTGGATGAAATGAAGGTTCAAATACGAGAGCTAATGAAAGACTTGACTTGACATCTACGAGATCTGGTGAAAGACTTGACTTGACAGGAGAGGTGACTATTTCATTTTTTAACGAGCTTGACACAGGAAATGAACTATGCTCAGGGATCTAGGTTCAATCCCCATATTGTTGTTTCATTTTTTAATGAACTTGCTACAAAGAAGAAAACTATGCTCAAAGCTTTTGTTTCATTGTTTTTAACGAGTTTTCTACAGAGAAGAGAAACTATGCTCGTGACCTTTGTTTCATTTTCTAACGAGCTTGCCACAGAGAAGAGAAACTGTGCTTGTGGACTCTTCTTGATCATGACTTCCAAGAGAATAATGCTCTATAAGGACACCACGTCAAGGGACAAAACTCAGTCATGGCTTCCAAGAGATCTCCTATGGATGGAAGAAAATCACTCTTGAAGGAACACATGTCGAGGGTCGCGACAGGGGTAAGGAGACCAGGCTCCAATAGCCCTATCGAAGAGATCACCATGTCAACTACTGGATCCAAATCATCGAGAGTCGAAGCCATAGGAGACAACGCCACATAATTGACATGCAGCGGGGGTGATACTGTCTGCATATAAGAACGATTTAGGGAGGTAATCCAGTCAGGAACGATAAAGGAAAGTTGATTAATAGTCACAATTCTTCCATCGTGAGGGAAAGATATCACACAAAAAAGAGTGGACACAATAGCTTTCATGACATAGACATAATCTCACCCAAGGAGTAAAGCGAAATCCAAGGGGTCTCAGACTACCATGACATCAATAAAGATATTTTTCCCTCCCAAAGTTACCAGAAACTGAGGAAGGGTCCCTAAAGGTTGACTAGTTCTTTTGTTAAAAGCTAACAGATTCTATGTAACCGACGCAAGATGAGGACAACCCAAAGTGTGCCAAGAAACAAATGACAAAATACTAATGGACGCACCTTCATCTATTAGCGTTTGAAGAACCTCCTGACCACATACCTGTAATGTAATCTAGAAAGGAATGTGAGAGGGAAGACGAGGTCTTGTTAGCGCACCCCAATAAAAAAGGATGGCCTCATTGCTTGGAGGGGGTTTCGTGGGAGAATGAGGAATGTCCCCCAGCACAGTAGATTATGTGTCAACGAGAAAAATGTGGGCAGTATCGGGTTTACTCTCTAGAGGGAGAGTAGGATCGACCGATGATGGGATCAGATCGACCACGCAGGCACTCTTCAGAGGAAGAGTGGGATTGACCGATGATGGGATCAAATCAACCACACAGGCACTCTTCAAAGGAAGGGTGGGATTGACCGAGGAAGGGACTGGATCAACCACTTTGGCAGTCGTCAAAGGAGGAGTGGGATTGACTGATGACAGAACCGTATCGACCGCTTGGGTTTCATTCTCCAAGGGGAGAATGGGGTCGACGGGTGGAAATAGATCGACTGCTTTGGTGTCACTCTCTAACGGGAGAGTGGGGTTGACCAAGGATGAAAACGGATCAACTACTTGGGTTACACTCTTTTGATAAAGAGTAGGGCTGATCAATGACAGAACTTGATCAACTACTTGGGTTTGTGGTTCAATCGAGGAGGAAACTAGATTGACCACCTGATCAACCAGACTAACCGAGGATGGAACCGGATTGACCAGTCCATCAACTAACGATGGATTGGGGGAAAGTTTATGATAACCTTTTGGAAGTTGAATTTTTTCCAAAAGAGAAGAATCCTCATCCATGCAAGGACAAAGGTGAGAATAATGATCACCTTTGCATAACATACAAGGGAATTTGACAGTTGTCTTCTTCTTACCAACCTTGACGTCACTAGTTGACAGGGTATCACCAACATGTCTAGCAATGGCCGATGACGTGGAGGACCACATTTCTAATACCTTGGGAATACTAGGGAAATCCCTCAGAAAGTGATCACCCTTACAAAGACTGCAAGGGAATTTGGGTTTCATATTCTTCATTTTAATCTTGTTGACCTCATCAACACTCCCAATACTATTAACAGTAACTGGTTGCTTGGATCCAACATCTGATGTTGTTGGGGCCTTGGTCCTTTTCGACTTATTTTTCTTCTTATGTTTCTGTTTCTTCTTCTTCTGATCAACCTGGCTACTTGCTTTAGAGATTTCACTAGGCGAAGAAGGAGAAATGGAAGGACACTTAATGGGCGAAGAAGGTGAAAAGTTGACGTGAGGTTGATGTGTGAGTGGTGTACTGACATATAAAGTATTAGGTGCAGTTGAAACATTGGGAGGATTTGAAATCACCGGAGTGGGGAACAACAAAACCGATAATCTGATGGTGAGTCCCGGAAGACTCAGTGTGGCAATGTACAGAGGACCAAAGTTTCCAAAAGAAGGAAAGGTATAAGGTTCTCCAGGAGAAGGGGTTCCTCCATTGCTACTCTCAGGATTTGATTCCATTAACACTGAATCGACCTAAGGTCCACTAAGTAACACAACCAACACATGCTATGAATCTGAGAAGCAAACAATCAAACAAAACCTTCCCACAATGAAACCACTAGTTGGTGATGAAATCCAACGTCGCGAGATCAAAATAGGAAGGGGTAGGGATAGAGTGGGTGGAACAGTTATGTTGGCGACCTTCTTAATGGAATTACACCTTGGTGCAAGCTTCCATGCAGTAATTGTGGATTTACCCTCTAAGGAGCCCGAGTGAGTTTGACCAACGTCTGTTCTAGGTACAGTGACACGTCACTTCCCTTCATCGTCACCTTATGTGAGACCCTAAATAATATGGCTACTAAGGTCACCAATTCGCAGTTATCCCCTGGGCGGGTACAGTCGATAGTTCGATCCGAACATATGGGCAGGATAACAAGTTGGAAATCAACTCGAGAGGCTCCCACACATAATCGTGGGTATACCCTCAAGTGACCCCCAATACACGATCTGACCACTACAAATAGTTGAACCACGGAGGGATAATCTCTGTAACTCTCCCAAATGAGACTTTCTGTGTAACCCCTATGTGAGAGGGGGATCGCAAAAATCCTATATGAAAATTGGATTTTCTCTCCCTATCGCAAGATGTTAAGTTTGTTTGATAGCTTTGGAAAGTTATCCTTTCAACCTATTCCAAAGCCCTACACCTTAAACTAATGTAGGTTTTCTAAAAAAGATGTAAAAAGTGTGATAAATTTTAGTTAAGCATTGATTTTAGTGGTTGTTGTTTACCCAGAGGTGTATGAGAGTGATGACTGATGATATTATGACTTAGTTCCCAAAACATTCATAAGAAATGGTAAGCAAACTTTTTTTTCAATGAATGTCTAATTAAGGGAAGGAGAAGGATTTTCCTTTTCATTGTCAAACACTAAGATACAATGACCTCATGCAATAGTCCTCAATAAGGAATCCAATGCATTGCTAAAATGTTTATATGTGACTGATAACCAATAGATGTAAATCTTCCTATGCTAATTGGACTTCAAGAGTTGTGAGATTTAAGCAAACTTCACATAAACCAAAAGACACCCTTGTTGTGATCAAACAAGAAACAAAAAGCCAAAAATTCAAAAGGAAGGAGAAAGAGCTTGGACAAGATGACTTTAAGATCAGAAAGAAAAGTACAAAAGACCTTTGAAACTCCTTACAAAGTTTTCACTCAATCAGATAAATGAGAAGAAAACGACAAATTGACTCTAAATCGTGAAGGACAAATTGAAAAGTAAGGACAAATGTCAAAAGATCCAAACAAAAGAGGATGAATTCTTAGAAACAAGGGTGTTTGAAAGCCAATATCAAGATGGACTGAAAGTATGGGACCCTGAGCAAAATCCAAAACCAAGAAATAGCTTCAGAAGATGAAAATTATGGAGAATTTCTCACAAAAATGGGGTAGCACTCTGGTGTAAGGGGCACCAGAGTGTTCCAACACTCTGTGTAAGGCGCTCTGCTCCAAAAACTCAGAAAAAATCCAAGAAACTCAAAAAATGAAGGAAATTCAGTTAATCAGGGTGATCCTGATGACACAAAGAGGCAATCAAACAAATCTAAGAATAAAAAAGACAATGTGGAGAATATCAAATCAGTGGGAAAAGGGCCAAAACAAGATCTGGGAATTGAAACAAAAATCATAGCTCCTCCCTAGTGGAGTCACCAATTTTTGTTGTAGGTGAATCCTCCTGTGGACAAGTGGATTTCCTCTTGAGCTCTAGACTCCTAAGGCCAAGATAGAAAATATATTAACATGGACACTGACTTCCTTTTAGATCTAATCAAGCTAATAAATGAAAGAGAAGGAGAAAGATATGTACCTTGTTAGCGACGTTTGTCCTTCCAAAGTCCTGGCTGAGCTTTGATCTTGAGCTCCCTGATAGGTCCTGCAAAACAAACAAGGATACAATGGACTTCCTACTCTACTGAGATTAGCTCAAACATAGATCCATCTACTGCAAACAAACTCATATGGAACAAGCATAAGTTTGAAATAAACAGGCCAAGCATTGATTATATTAATGAGAACAAGTAAAAGTACTTACAATCCTTTGAATGAAGGTGCAACAACTTCTTCTAGTTCTCCTTGTCCAACCCCTTTACTCAATCAATCTCCACCGATTTCTTTGATGACATCTCACTCATGAGATCATAAGTTTCACATCTCCAATCTTTTCCATGTCTTCAATACCTTTTTATGAGATCATAAGTTAGGTATAATTCTCAATCTTCCTTGTGCCTTTCACCATGAGAAGGCCTCCTTATATAACCTTGGAGAGGTCCAACCACTTGAGATATATTTGGGATAAGTTGAGGAGTCCTCTCCTTAAGTTGAGGATCTTCCCTAAGATCATGCCTTTACCATCTATTCAAATCCAACTACCTTCAGGAGTTGAGGGATTCTTCCCTGATTTGCCTCAACAAACCCATAATTTGTCCAAAAAAAGGGTAGCGCTACCCCAAAAGGGTGCACGAGGCGCTCAAGAACTCCCCCAAAGAGGGTCATGGGGTGCCAACAATCCCTGGCAGTGGGTAGGGGAGTGCTCCTCTCTAAAATTTAGTTTTTGAGTGTTTTTTCTGTGGAAAAAGGTTTGTACTCCCTGTCAAGTGACTTCTCTTTTTCACAATTATTCTTTGGGGTGTCTTAAGTGTCTTTGTGATGTCTTTAGAGGCATGACATGGGAAATATGGCAGTATAATGTTTGTGACACTTGCAGATAAGATGCGACATTTACAACATTTGTAATGATGACACTTGCGACACTATCAAAGTGAGTAATTTTGAGGTGTAACAACTATGTATTTTTACAGTCTATGTACATTTATTTCATTAATAGAAATCATGTATTACTATATATCTGTGTTTATGGTTTCATATCTGATACATTTCTGTTATATTATTTAATATCTTTGATATCTCTGTGCATTTATTTATTATATCTCCACTCTCATTTCCTACCAAAAATAAATATGGATCAGTGGTATCAGAGCAAGTTGCTCTTGATCATTTTTTTAGTGCATGTCCCTGACGAGGACCAAATATAGCAAGTTACGTCTCGATCTTGTCTCTCTTGAAGACAATCACTCTCGCACACCCAAGAAACCCTCGATGGCGGAAGAAAAGAAAAATGACGGAACAAACGATCCTATAAATTTGTTGCTTAAGCAAGCTCTCACGCGACAGAGGGACGAAATGATGGAGAATTTTTCCCACATCCTTCAACGCCTGTCGATAGAAACAAGTGCATCTTCATCAAACAACCACTTTGGAAGCACCTCTCCTTTCAAGGTACAGGTTAATTTTGATATTCTCATATTTGAAGGTCATATAGATGCGGATGCCCTAGACAAATGGTTAAATCTGCTAGATGGTTATTTCTCTGTTCACCATTTTCCCGACAAGGAAAAGATCACCTTCGCACTCCTTAAATATCTCCCCCATGTAAAACATTGGTGGGAAACTTACTGGGAGAAAATTTCCACAGAGGAGTCTGGAATATATGGGGCCGAGCCCACTTGGGATTTTTTTGTGGGCGCGAAAGGAACAGTATTACCCTGTTGGCAACTATGAGAACCAGTACATGAGATGGACCACACTGTGGCAAGAGAGGGGCCAAGCAGTTCCAGAGTTCATCAATACCTTCCATACCTTGTGCACCAAGCTGGGTATCAAAGACTCTGAACGAAATTTGGTTCTGAAATACTGTGGGGCTCTACACAGATACATCAAAACTGAAATGGATTTTCTGAACATCTCATCACTCGGTGTTGCTTATTGACATGTTGTTAAAATCGAGTAGAAATTTAAGCACCAGAAGAAACGAGACTTCAATTCCACAAATCCGCAACAACCAAAATATGACAAAGACAACCCTAACAAACAGTCTCCTGAAAACCATTCCAAGCCACAGGAAAAGAAGGGTCACGGAAAATAAGGACACTGGAAAATGGTGTGATTTCCACAAAAGCCCTTGGCACAACACTAATGAATATCGCTCAAAATAGTCATTGGTGGTCGAGATCAAAGACAAGGAGAAGAACCTTGATTCAGAATCTGATTCTAAAAATACTGGTAAAAGACAGATCATCGACGTAGACCCCACTACTATTGTCGCAACCGCAACAATTCAACAAGAAGAACCAATAGATCCTTAAGAGGGGGAGCAGATTTTTCATTCACAGATGTGGGTGAAGGGGACCCCACTGCATTTTATTGTTGATATCAGAAGCTAGAAGAACCTCATCTCAACAGAGGTTGTCAAACAGTTGGGATTTTCGACAACAACACACCCACATCCATATAACATTGGGTGGATTCATGAAGGACAAGATCTTCGTGTCATTCAACAGTGTCGATTGTCATACGACATCCAACCCTTTAAGTATGAGGTATTATGTGATGTTTCCCCACTAGATGTTTGTGATGTTCTCTTGGGCCAACCATATATGTGGAGACGCCATGTTGTTTATGAGTCTCGACCCCGCAGTGCCATTGTTTCTCTAGGGGGTCATCTCTACAAAATACCAGAGGTAGTTCTGACTATTGTTCCACCTAAAAAGTTCTGTAAGGTAGTATCTCATAATGCAAAATTCAGCTTCTTCACAATCTGTTCAAAGGGGGAACAGAAGGATACTGCAACCACTACAGCCTCACCCCAAGCACCTTCTATCCAACAGAAGCAGGTCGACAAGGTTGTAGAAAAGTAAAAAGATTCCTTCTGCACACCGTCCTATCATGTAGCTAGATTATTTGAACAACCTCAACCTTAATAGGTTCGTGATAGACCTCTAGAAACTAAGTAGCACGACGTCTCCAGCAAGGAAAGCAACTCACCAAGATACAGATTCAGAAATCGTTTTTCCCTCTCCCCTGAGAACTCAACGCAATGGAGACCATTGCTTCCTAATGAGGGAGGATTGATCAAGGTGGATATCGGTGGCCACCCACCTTTTCCAACCAGCTCAAAACAATTTTCTGAAAATTTTGGCAATTTACTTTTTTTAGCAATTTTAACTTTTGAGGCCATTTTGAGGGACTAAATGAAGGTTTTTCAAGATATATATTCTCAATGATATCCAAAGGCATGATTGACCCCCCAAAATTAATCTCCACGATGGTACCTTTTCAATGGGCTATCACATGCCTAAAACATAGATCGTATGCAAAAGTTACGATCCTGAGAAGTTGATGTACTAACTTACCCAAACGGAGCCCACATGACTTTTGGAGCTTCATCTCCTAGGGTTAGGTTTTTGGATGTCTAGGGTTTTTGGCAATCCTTTTTATTGTAAAAATGCCTTCAGAGCCTCATTGTAATCATCTTATTGCGAATGCGAGTAGCCTTCACATCTCTTCTCAGAGATAAGCTACCACCATTCTAACGAGTCTTTCACTCAGTATTTTTATAGTTTTTGTACATTTCTTTCATTAATAGAAATCGTGTATTACTGTATATCTATGTTTATGGTTTCATTTCTAATACATTTTTGTTATATTATTGAATATCTTCGAGATCTCTGTCCATTTCTTTATTATATCTCCGCTCTCATTTCGTGTCGCAAATAAATTTGGATCATCTCATAAAAATCATACTATCACATCTGTCTGGTATGATCTTCATCAACAATTCTATCCACTCTGCGATCTCACGAACTTTTCTCTTTCTTCATCACATCTTTGAGCTACCACTTAACCCATTTAAGATACAATGCCTCAGATCATCAATGACGTAATTATAGGACTAACGCTTCTTGACTATCCTGAAGAATGGCCTAGATTTTGAATTACTCCATGGACATACTTCCATTCTAGTAGTATGCATCGAAATGCATACTTCCAGTTATATAGGTATGTATTTTGGATACAAAGTATATTCAAAAGTCAATCATACAGATGACCTTATTCATAATCACATATACAACAATACACACATAGACAACCTGTAATTGTTGATATCGAATCCCGAAGTACAGCAAGATCCACCAACTTTTCATAGACTTGTAGACATAATAAAATTAGTGATGTGTTCTCTTGGTACTAAAGAACGTCGAGAACCACCAATTTAATTATGGTACTCTGTTTTGTAATTGGTTATGTATCATAATTTTACAAATTTTACAAACAAACTTTTCTTCAGACAAACTCTTCTAACATTAAATTAAAAATATCTGCTACTAATGAAACTAATGTAGCTAGTTTCCAACTGTGTATTTGCTTCGTGGATCTAGCCGGTGTATTCTCAAACTACTATGTCATTCTTCCGCAACACCGTTCACCTAATTCGAGTTGTCTTCACCATTCACAGAATCTGAATTCTTGTGACACTTTTGATTGATTATTCATGGTGTTCATCGATGCGAGAAACAACCTCGGTTCACTCTTGAAGCTTCAATGAGACTCCTCACATTGATGAAAAATATAATCGAAGTTTCTCTGGTTCATTAATGCCGTCTTTGAAGAGTGTAAATCTCTCTTTGGATGTCGATCCTGTCACTTTGCAATGCACGAAATAAAAACCTGTTTCCTCAAGTAAGCTCCCAACTTTCTTCTGTTCTGTCAGATCTCCTAGGCCCTCCGGTGAGGTACATAAGCCCATAGCACTCAGCTCTGATACCAATTTGAAAATCAATATTGCACACAAAACTCTACACCCTTTCTATTACGTATTTCTCAATATAAATACATTTACATGATTGTTCCCATATCTAACTTATTCTAGTTTTGGAGATGGTGGTTGAGAGATTCTCTCAACAACCTCCAACAAATCTCAAACCGACCTCTAAAATAATCATTATTTGTAACACCTACGTGTCTCTTCAACTTGAGCTGGGTGATATTTTGCATTCTTGTGTAAATAAAAGTATGAATAAGTCAATTTTTTAAGTGAAACAAGTCAAGAAGAGGCACATCACTCACCTATCAAGATAAGAGACCCTCTACATCAACAACATCCCTCCCTCATTTTTAATCTTAGTGATGGAAGCCCCATCATCCACCTAGAATTCTTATATATATTATACTCATTGAGTCCTAGGCAAGTGAACTTATAAACGATGGGAGGTTTGACGAGTAGATTGCTCACTTGGTGAGATTGTACACTCTCTAAGAAAGAAATGTGGCCCTTAGAGAAATGATGGGAGGAGTCCATTAGTATTCTAGTATATTGGATATGGATTGTTGGCCATTTAAGAGGACAAGCCATACTGTTCACTCTCAAATTTTCATTCTTCATGTGTAGCTTTACTTCTTTTTTTATCTACTTGTTTTCTCACCATTTTATTCTTGTTTATGTAGGTTTATAAATTGTTGGAGCTAGTGCAACCAATAAACACAACTAAAAAACTTTTGCTACACCATATATAGTGTTGGGAGTTTAAGGAAACAATGTGGCTTGATGAAGAGATCGATATGTAGCAATATAAGTCTTTGAATCGTGGATGTATGCTTGAGAGGGTAGCTTGCATTTGTATACAAAATCCCAAGAAAAAACCCTTTCAAGTGTTGTGATTTCACCCTTGGAGTTAAAACACTATGATAGTCCAAGTCTAGAACAACTCTTACAATTTTGGAAATCAAT
>ML843549.1:8386-25015 GCA_009831015.1 Picea engelmannii
CCCCCTCCTTATATATCTCCCTCTTTTCCCCTCTCTCCCCCAGTTGTTGGAATATTGAGAGGGGGGTGAAGCAATATGAACACTTTTTACCACTTTCAATCAAAATATATAAACTTCAATTTTATCAGTCATATATCATTTACGATTGCATTCAATATATCATAAGCATATAACTATACAATACCATTCAACAATATCACATCAGATACACAACAAACCAAAATTTACATGGAAACCCAAATGGGAGAAAATCATAGAATGCTTTCTTATATATATCAAGATTACATTCATAGAAAACACCAACTTCCAAATTATCTAGCACCAACTGGAAGGTGTCTCCAACCCCCATATTTATAGGCTCCAACCTGAAAGAAGCTACAACTCCATGAATTCTCTAGTTCCAACTAGAAGGAGCTTCCAACTCCCTGATTTATAGGCTCCAACTTGAAGGAATCTCCAACTCCCTGTGTTCTCCATCTCCAACTAGAAGGAGGATACAACCCCTTGATTTATAGGCTCCAACCTAAAGGAAGTTCCAACTCACTATATTCTATGGATCCAACTGGAAGGAGGCTACAACCTGCTTTTCCTTTTTCCGTCAATCGCCTTGAAATATAAGTGTAGAATCAACCAATCACTACCACTTCCACTGTGAGTTCCACTGTGACTGATACATCAATTAACCTATCACTGTCACTATCACATCAACCTGTCACTGTCACTCTATCACATCAACTTGTCAACCATCCTGTCACCGTCCCTGTCACTATCACTGTCACTATCAATGATATACCATCATCAACCAGCGATAACAAAATCTACTTACATAGATACCAAAACTATCACCATACCATGTAAATCAACCATGCTCTAGAACCTGAACCATATAATTTACATCAACCATGTACCAGAACTCATACCATACCATGTACCAAAACATGTCCCATATCGTGCATCAACCATGTACCAAAACTTGTACTATTACCTGTACCAAAGCATCAACTATGTACCAAGAGATGTGTCTCAACCAAGTACCAAAGAATGTGCCTCATACATATTCCACCATACATCAAGTGTATATCTCAACCATGTACCAAAATCATAAATATGTGTCAATGACAACCATGACATATACCAAACCAAATACAAAGGTACCATAACATCACTCAACCATGTAGACAAGATGTACCTCAAACCATGTACCTCAAGCATGTGCCAACATCCATAAACCATATACCAATAGATGTATCTCAAACATGTGCCATATCACTGATGATATTCCTCAAGCATATACCATAAAACAAACCATATGCCAAGTATACAAGATTTGACTCAAGGAATATACAAAAAATCACAAAGACATACCTCAAGCATGTGCAAGACCTTCCAAGATGCAAGCCTCACAACACATAGAATAACATACCTTTATATTTTGTAGAACATGGGTACATTGCATCTCATACCATACCTTTCTAGGCATTAACACCCTGGTACAAGTATCCTCCCCAAATTTTCCTTAGCCTCGTGGAACTAAAACCAGACAACTAGCTGGGTCCCATGGGACGAGGGTCATATAACCTGTGGTCGTGCCTCACGGGACACTAGTAGTATGACCCGCAGGCTCCATCCAAATTAGGGTTTCATAGAAAAGCTTTGCTCCCCTCTGCATTCCTGAAACTTTCACCTTCACACTTCCTTGGCTTCCTCAAACTCACCTTATCAAATCCGTTAATAGATCACTTGCTCAAATAGAACATATTCAATAACTTGTATGTGTCAATGTACTTATGAGAGGTTTCTTGTTGTGTATTTATAACATTGCAATCTAACTTCTTTCATTAACTTTAGGGGAAACCCGTGCTTTCTTGTTACAACCACTTTACCCTTTAATTAATGACTTGCAACCATTTAGGGTCTTCTTAACCATTCTTCGAGGCTTTCAAATTCATGACCTCATAAATCCTCTACCATGAGGGACTACGTGATGACCTACCATTGGAAACAAAACGATGAGGAATATGCATATATGAGCATGTTACCTGCACTTACATTGTCCTTCATTTACTTATTCCTCAAACAACTTTAGGATTCATGATCACACCTCTAGGGATTCTTGTATACTGTACCCATCACATCTGTTGACATCAATGAAAATCACTTTTGTTGACATCAATGACAACCAACTATCCAACAACATTAACGGAAATAACTTATGTTTGTTAGCACTTGGTAAATTGTTGGGCTTAAGAGAGCGATCTACCAAGGTAACCTACAAACCAACTTTAATACTGGAACTAGCCTTCCCAATCTTGAGAGGGCTCTCTCTGAGACCTAGTCTCTAATAGATAATAACTTTGGACTGACTACTAGATTTAGATGCTTGAGAAAAAAATTTCTAGTTTCGTTGGAAAGGAAGTATAATACTTTTTGGGCTATGGAGTCAACCCCCTGAAAAAAAGAGAAATCAATGTCTGGTAAGGGAAGATTTGAGAGGATAAAGGCTAAATAGGTAATGGTCTTTCAATTTGAATGTCATTGTGTATGACGAAATAAAGGAGAAACATAAAGAAAATCAAAGCACCATTAGAGATGAATTCCGACCTAACTTAGAAGAAAACACAGAGTTTAAATGGTTGAGTCTAAAGCACCACAAGATGCATTTTAAACCCTTTAAATATTTCCAATTTAAACGAGTGAAACAAACATGAATTTGCAGGAAACAAGAAGTACATATGAAGATAGGATCACAATACATCAAACCACCACCACTAGAATATTTTCATCGAAAGCTTCAGGACCTCTGCATTTATATTTCCATCAAATTCAAAAAATTACATTCAAGAGTTCCCTGTCTACACTTTTTTTCCAACCCGACTTACATCAAGAAGATACAATATATAGAAAATTAACGCCCTCCTGGGATTCTATGTTTGAACTACTTCTCCCCTAGAATCCTAGATTCGGTTACTGTCCCCTTGGACTACCTTCTCAAAAAAATTTACTAAAAATAGAAACTTGACTACGTCCAATCATAACATGACCCGCATATTTGTTTCAATCATTTGGTCATGAGTAAGATTCGACCATCTGGTTCTGATAAATAAACATTTTCTTCCATGGGGTGCCCAAGTAATCATGTGTATTGCTGGAAACTCTATCACCTTTATATAGTGGACTCTAGTCGTTGTTGCGTGATTATTGGCCATCACATGCACATGGCTAGCTTGTGTAGAAGATGTCCATTTGTGGTCACTCGTGCAACTCCAGGTGGAAACAATGGTTGGGGATCATGCATCTCCTTCAAAACTTGCATGTGTTTCATTAATACCTTCCCTTCTCATCAGATGAGATTACAACGTTTGTGCAACGAATATTCAATGTGCAAGTGTTGTGTTTGACTTCTTGTTAACGTGAGAAAGAAGGCTATGTATGGGTAAAGATTCCATGTCATGATTCAAAAAGACATAAATGGATCTCCCTTACTCATGCTTCTGCAACTCCAATCAGGGGATTGAGCTCATCCTTATCTTTTGCCTCCAACTTCGCCTGCAACCTTAAATATCTGACTGTTTTTCTTAAAGACAAGTTCTATTTGTTCAAACAATTCACATGTCTCAACAAAACTGCATTCCTTTTCAGTTTTGATTGAGCACCAGAGAGAGCTTCACATGCATTATCAATATCTGGCCTACACTCTTTGAAATGTTTTGTGATTTTTTCCTCTAACGTCCTATGCTCCTCCCTAAGCTCAATGATTACATCCTGCGCTTCTCTGAGATGTTTTTTAAGCCAATTTACATTCCCTTCCCTCGTTGTGGACGAGGTACGGGGTAAATGACCTGCTCAACTCTGCGAAGCTGGTGTTTGAATGATATTTTCTTCCAAATGTCTTCCCAACTCTTTTTTTTCTCGATAAACTTGGGAAATAATGTCTTGCAGTTGCTTTGTATGTTGCTTCATTTTCTGAATGTTTGTGTTTTCCGCACCTAAATCCACTTGTCCTTCATCAATTCCCTTGTTTTCACCTTCAACCAGCTCTAGCTTAATGGTGTGCATGGGAAATCTCTTGGAAAAGGACTTGGTGCATAGTTTACTGGGAGCTTGGATCTCCTCAGTTTTTTCTGTCAATCTTGACCTGTTTTTCTTTTGGGATGTTGGCTGACTAAATGACTGATTTGCTATTTCTTTCCCTTTTCTTTTTCTAGTAACATCTTCCTTTCTTGCCTCTGAACTCTAAAGCATTGATTCCTCTGCATATAGAGGAATGTCTCCTTTAGGGTTTCTGGGAATGTTAGCGGAAACCATAAAAGAATTCCAGTTCTTGTTCAAATATTTCAATTCTTCAACCACTAAAATCTTAATTAATGAAAAATGGAATAAATTGTTCCTTGGCTGATCAGCCTTGGATTGGACATTGTTTTCCATCTTCCCTAGGCTTCGACACAAGAAGAAAGGTAGGTTTAAGGGATTTTCCCATGTGAAGTGCATCAATAACCTGATGTGGTATGGATACACCTCGTCGAACCTTCCTTCACAAGTGAAATATTTTCTGATTATTTTCAGTTGTTTCTTGAAGGGCTCCATGAGATACTCGCTTGGAATGTCGACTACAATTTTCTGATTTTGACATTCGAACTTGATCAAATCCATATAAAATGAAATGTGTAAAGGCATGCCTTTAAACTTTTTTTTTCTGCATGGAGGGATCTCTGTCGTAGCTGACAAAGTTTCCTCCGTCACTTAGAAAGTGATTCCTGCAATTGTTGCACTGACCCCAGTAAAATTAAGGGTGAACCGCTCAACCAGTTTAGCATTATATCCTAGGATCATCTCGTAGAAATGCATACATCCTTCTTTTTCAAAATTCGCCCTGATCACCGGATCTTCATTTATCAACTACAGGTCCCGAGGTTCAAACCTCACAGCCCTACCACCTCTCCCATTCTTTCTTATGCTTTGGGAAACTACCATGACATTAATTTCACGTGCACAATAATGAACTGTAATACCCTCTATGCGAACCAAATAAGAATGATGAAATTTGCAGAGACTGCAAGAAAAGGTAGCGTTAAGAATCTTGTCGTGATGAACAAATCAGTAACAAAAATCCCTAGTGCAGCAGCAAAGCATGACGAAAAATTTCATTCCAGTGGGGAAACTCAGTGTGGCAACAAACAACAATGGAAAAATTGGCACGATAGGAAATTGTGAGGGAAAATTCTGGCGCAATAACAATCAACAAGGGGAGACTTGGAACGTAATGAAAAAATTTAGCGCAGTAACAAACAACAAGGGGAGACTTGGCGCGTGACGAAAATTTTCGGCGCGGTGGTGAAAATTGGCGTGAAAGAAAACAACAATGGGAGACTTGGCATAGCGAAAGACTCAGTGCAGCAGTAGGTAATCCAGAAGGAAGAAGGCTTCCTGTGGAAAAAAACTCGTTCCAAAAATATTAGTATGCAATGAGCTCCATAAATAATTTTAAGAAATGAATGAAAATGATGGAGGAGACACAACAAAAACAAATCAACAGACTTACAATACGACTAACAACAAATAACTTTTACTCAGCAAAGGGCTCCAGATCTTGCTGAAGAAAATATAGATGATGCACAAAATATGAAAGTGAAGGAGAGGCATGGAGGATGACCAATATTTATTCTTGAATGGATAAGGAATGAAATCATGGAAGAGGATGATAAATCCATGGTGATAAGAATTTCAAAATCAGGTTGAAGATTTGTGCAGAAAAACCGTGCAATGGGTACACTTTTGAAGTGTGCAAAGTACAAATGATAGGAATTGCAAAGTGAAAATGATAGGAGTACCATGATTGTTCACTTTTCTGACTTCATGATTAGGTAATGATGCTCATGATAACTTATGACATGACCTTAATCCTATCCACTTGACACGACTTTGGTACCTAAATTCCCTTTTTTTGACATGACTTGATATTTCAAAATATAAACCCTTACAAATCACACATGACTAATCATTACACCCTTTCCCGACTCTTATCCAAAGTTCTTGCTTGATTTTCCAAACCATCCCTTAGTTTGTCAATGACCTCATAAACTTTGACACATCAACTATGACTTATTTGGGAAAACTTTATTTTTTCAAATAACTAAGACATGACTCTAAAACGTTGGATGAACCTATGAATCTAACTATAAAAAACATGGTGCTAACAATTGGCTCCAATGGGGATGATATCCTCCCAGTGAGGTAGCAAAGAACAACAGATGAAGTTCCTGACCATTGGGCTTTATTTGACTCAAAGACTCTAAAATGACAAAACAAATTTGTTTCCAGACCCTCTTGACATAGCTATGACTAAATTCAACATAAACTTAAGGCCTTCACTTTGGGCTTCAATTTTCTGCTGATTACTGATTCGAAATTCCTTATCTGGAAATAAAATGGTTATTTACAATGACATGAAGAGACTGAAAAAATTTGCTAAACAAGATAATGTTTGAGAAACCTACCATTCATAGGTCCCCCACCAATAAGATCTCCATTAAGCTCTCGCAACAAATAGGCATTTTTCCCATCGTATGCAACAACCTTGAATGGTCCCATCCAAATATGATCAAACTTCCCATGCCTCCCTCTGTCTTCATTTTGTGCATCCCACTTTAGTACCAAATCATTCACCTTGAAATCATCTTCTTTGGTGGGTCTATCAAAAATTCTTTTCATTTTATCTTGGTGCAGCTATGATTTATCGAAGACTTGTTCTCTTATTTGTTGTGCATGGACCAATTGGTTTATTCTTCTCAGATCATTGTTTGGTTCATCTTCTTGATCTTGTAGCAGTCTCCTCACTGGCAGTCCTCATGAGGTAGGAAAAAATTCCTCTGTACCATATACAATTTGAAAAGGTGATGTGGATATAGACCTTTTAGTGGTGATTATGTTAGCCCATAATGCATAGATGAGATTTTTGTGCCAATCTTTCTTGTTTTCCTACAGAAGCTTCTTAATAATCATGGTCAAGATTTCATTAGATGATTCAGCCAACCCATTACCATGGGGGTAATAAGTTGTGGAATGACCCAGAGTTATGTTATAATCATTGAAGTGTTTCTACATTTTCTTATATTTGAATTCCGCTCCATTGTCAGAAATGATCTTGAATGGACAACCAAATCTAGACAAAATATTACTTTCTAAAAATTGAATGATGATAGTATCAATAGATTTCCTTGTGGGACTACTTCATTCCATTTGGTGAAGTAGTTTGTGGCTATCAGAATCCACCTATGTTGAGTAGAGGATGAAGGATGAATTTACCCTATGAAATCAAGACCCCATTGCATGAATGGTGCTTCAACAGAGATATACTTTAAAGGTAGGGGTTGCATCTTTCTTTTTCCATCAAAAATATGGCATTCATGGTAGCTGAAAACTTCCTTGTATACATCAGAAAAAATAGTGGTCCAATAAAAACCCACTCTTAGTATTTTGTGCACAATAGTCTTCCAATAATTATGCCTCCCACAGTCACCTTTGTGAAACTCTTTAATATCATTTTTCATTTCTTCCTCCAGCAAAAAACTTAGTAAGATCCCACCTGGATCTTTCCAATACAGAGAATTGTCCAGAATGCAAAACTTTGTTGATTTCAACTTCAAAAATATGGCTTTGGTTTTTCTCAATTCAGAAGGAGCTTGTAAGTTTATTAATACACAAATAACATCATCATACCAAGGAGAATCAAGGAACTTATGGGATATCTGTGGGACTGCTTCCTCTTGTGAATTTTTTGACAAATCAACATTAAAATTGATTCCTGAAACATCACAATTAGACCATGCCATTAATTTTTCCACCCCTTGAACCTTAATCATCTTTGTAGGTTTGATATCGAGGTCATGCTCCAACATTACCACTATCCATTTTTCCCTTTTTCCATTAGGATCAGGCTGACTAAAAATATCCTTTATATAATTGCTAGGCATGTAAGCAATGACATGGGAATGTAAAATATAAGTTATGAATTATTTAAGGGCCTTTACCAAGGTGTATGCTTGTCTTTCCATGATAGAATACCTTAGTGGGGAGTCTCTCAATGTCCTACTAAAATAATCTATGGGTATCTCAAAGTTCTAATCAAATTTTGCAACAAAACACCAACAATGGTGTGTTTTGAGGCAAAGGAAAACAAGACAAAATCTTTTGAAAAATTTGGGTTGGCTAACACTAGAGCTTTGTTCAGTGCCAATTTAATATCTTCAAAAGACTTCCTATATTCAGGAGTCCATTTTATTTCATTTCCTTTCTTGAGAATATTTTTTATATACTTTATGATCTCAGCCAAGTTGGGAATGAGCCTCCTCAAAAAATTTACTTTTCCTAGGAAAGACTGTACCTCTTTCTTGCTCCTGGGAGTGTCAATCTTCAAAACTTCTTCCACTCTGCTGGGGTCTATTTTGATGCCTTATTTTTAAATTATGTTTCCAAGCAATTTTCCTTCTTGCATCCCAAAGTTTTATTTTTTTGGATTTAATGAGATGCCAAACTTTCTACATTTCTGGAAAACCTTCCTTAGATGTTCGCGATGTTGATCATTGGAATCTGAAAACAGTGATATAATCCAATTAAATAACAATAAACTTATCATTTTCATCCGAAAAGGCTATGTCCATGTCCCTTTGGAAAGTCACTCTAGCATTCATAATCCCAAAAGGCATTTTCGCGTACATGAAAGTGCCCCAATGTGTTGTAAAATTTGTCTTCTCTTAGTCATTTGGATGCACCATAATCTGGTTGTATCCAGAAAAACCGTCAAGCATTGACATCTTTTGAGATCCCACCACCTTCTGTAGAATGTAATCCATTATAGGAAGTGGGTAATTTTCTTTGAGAGACACTCTGTTTAGATTCCAAAAATATACACATAATATTATCTCACAACTTTGCTTTCTGTCAGCAACTAGGTTAGCCACCCACTTGGAAATTATTAAGGATACAATAATCTTGGCATCAAACAATTTCCTTACATTCTTTTCAATCAATGGAAACAACAGAGGGTTGATTCTTCTCAACGTTTGTTTGAAAGGTTTATGATCATCCTTGATGGGAATTACATGTTGAATTACCTTAGTATCGTAGACCTTTAAATATTCATAACTCCATGCAAAAACTTTGGGGAAGTCCTTCATAAGGATGATATACCTTTGTTTGATTTATGGACTGAGTGTTTTTTACAGTTTAATGATCTTGGGATCTTATTGAGTCCCAATGTTGCAATCTTCTACATCCTCATCGCTTGCAGTGATTTTAGGATTTCTGGCTACATCATTGTTGTCAAAAAGCTTTTCCAATGGGACCAAGCCTTTGGGAATAATGTTATTTTTCAACTACACTATATCTCCTCCAACAATCTGATTCTTAAAAAGGTCATTATTGTTGAACACAATGGCCTCTTCATTCACTTCACCACAACACTCATCATCAATATTTAAATTAGCAAATTCATCACTCATTTGAAGGAATATTTCTACATGTTTTTCATTTTAAAATAATTGCCAATATTTAATGTTATCATGTACTATTGGCCTATGTTTGAATTCAATTTCATAATTTTAATTAGGAAAAATTGGAATTTTGAAAAGTGAAGCTGAAGTAGCCAAAGCGTCTGTAATTTGATTTTCCCCCTAAGAATCACTGACAAATTGTATTCTAAAAAATCTTCAAGAATATCAAGAACTAAATTACTATATGCTCTCAATATAGGATGCTTGGACCGATATATACCCTTTACTTGGTTAATGACAAGCTCAGAATCGCCATGTCCAAATATCCTTCTAGTACCCATTTTTTTTTAAGTCTTCAATCCCAAAATGAGTGCCTCATATTCGGCCATATTATTGGTACAATCGAAAGCAAGCTTGTAAGAACATAGTTTTGTACCTATCTTGGGAGGGTTAATCCACACAACATCTCCAGTTCCTTCCATGCTAACAACTCCAACAAAACTCATATTCCACATTTCATCCTTTGCACTATTTCATTGATCTGTAATTTCCTTTGTTCGATGCTCATTTTTGTCTTCGATATCCATGACAGTTGTTGGCTCCCCCTCTTCAAAACTCAAGTTATTATAGAAAATAGAGGAACCAAATTCAATATCAACTGAGTAAATAGCATGATTATTTGGTTGAGTTTTTCTACTCACCATGTACTTGAGAAACACTTCTCTGTACAACCTCATTTCTTGGCCAAAAATAGGGATAGTAGCATATGACATGTTCATTTGCAATGTTCCTTTCAAGTTTACAGCACAAGATCTAGATAACAACATGCTAAATTTTGGAGGGATGTCAGAAAAGACCACATCCATGATCATATTTTTAGATGGGATTTGAGACAATGATACAACCATATCTTTGATTAAACCTAAGAATTTCACCTTTCTTGAATCAAAAGAGAAAATACCCTTATAAGGTCTTGTAATGTCTAGGCCCAACTCATCCATGACCACCTTGGACATCAGATTATGCGATGCTCCTGAATCTAACATGACATTATGTAAGGTCATGTCATGAATTTTAAGGCTAACATAGAAAGGAAGAACATCATCAACATCGCCACTCTCTTCTACATACAGGCCAAACAAGATAACAGGGTGATCATATTGTATATTCAAGGTGTCGGGGGATTCTTCCATTTTTAGCATTTTGATGATACAATTTTTATATTCTCTATTCTTGATCAACTTATTAAATGGAACAAAAATTTTGATTTTAGCCATTTTTCTTTCAAAATTAAAAGAGGACAAAGCTTTTTCTACCTCTTTGATGACCGTTTCCTTTGTTTCTTCAGGTGTTTTCTTTGGGGGTTCTTCTTTTAATTATACTTTCTCCATTACATCTTTTACCGAATCATCTTTCTTTGATTGGGTCAAAGAAGGTGTATTTATCTAAATTTCCCTTGTAGGATTTGCCTTCGGAAGATTTGTAGGCGCCTTTTTACTTTTGAGGTTATACTTCTTCTTAAGCTACATAATAGCATTATGGTATCCTCTCCTAAATTATTTTGTTTCCGATGAAAATATATCATCATTTTCCTGCATAAAATTATCATTTGCATCCATAAATTGATCATGTTATCCTTTGGTTAAGAACACATTTGTTTCTATATAGTCACATTAATTCATATGGTCTTAGATTATCTGATCAAAATCTTCGTTTTCATAGGTTTTTTTGAAAGGAGGTTTTATTTGTTGATCACCTTGATCCCTTTGGTCTCTTTGCCTGATCTGTGGATCTGGGGCTCTTCTAAAGTTTCAATTTTTGGGATGAAAATCAGTTTGATCCCTGGTGGCAAGCTTATTTTCCACGGACATCCTTTCCATAAGTCTTTCCATAGTCTTCATCATCAAATCAAATTTCTCGTTTGATGACTGAGACATAGAGGATTGTGCTTCCCTAAGGACCTTCTCCTCACTTCTGTCAAGATTATGTTTGATATTCTTTGATTCCATCAAATTTACATCTACTTCAATTGAATCGCTCATAATATCATATAATGTATTGGACCTTCTTTCTCTTAACAACAAGGAAAAGTCACTGCCAAAAGAATCAACATATTGAATTTGGGAAGCTCTGGCAAGAGGTTTGAATTCTGTGGGAATTGAATTATAAACTTTCATAAATATGGTTGAGAACTCTTGTACTGTTTCGTTTGGTGATATTTTTATATTATTGTATTGAGTTAGTAACTAAAGAGGATTCTTTTTATCACCCCACCTGGCAATAAAAAGTGTTTCAAAAGATGAAAAATTAGGGATACTCGCTGTTGGAAGAGATTTGAACCATTTTCTGACCTCACTTGAGAGACTTTTTGCAAACAATCTCATTTTTGCATCCTCATAATCCAAATCTTCTAGGTTGACAAAGTCATTAAACCAATCTAAGTGTTTTTCAAGTGAAGCATTCTCTTCAGCATCATATAATTTATTTCTCTGATTATAATTCTGAGGTAAATCATGTAATTGGGAAGGCAAGGCAAGAGGAGATAATTTGGTGGCCATGACTCTAGGAGGAGTTTGAACTGGCTAAATAGTCTGAGTGGAAATTACAATAGCTTGAGGGGTGTTGGCTGGTATCAAAGAATGGAACATTTTCTCATCGATGATGATTTCATTCAAATAATATTATGATATGGATCTGAACATGGTCTGTTCAAAAAATAAATTTAATTCAAGGTCGTCAATTCCTTTTACCCTATATTTAGGTAATGATAGGTTCATGTCCAGGTAATATATTGGGTCGATTATCTTTTCCTTTATTTTGTGTAGGATTTTTTCAGGATCAGACACTGATATTGCAGTCTCTTGGTCAAGGTTCGCTCTAGTGTAAACTTTCTTAGGAGCTAGGATTTGTGATTCAGACTACTTTACTTTGTTGATATTATTCAATGAAGTCACCAGGGTAAAATATGTTTTGGTCAATACATGTATCTGATTCACTGTTACTATCAGAAATCAAATCTATAGCTTTAATCATTTTTTTCCAGGGAAAGTTTTCAATTCCGTCCCCTGCAACGACGCCAAAATTTTAGTACTTGGTAAATTTTTGGGATGAAGAGAAGGATCTACCAAGTTAACCTACAAACCAACTTTAAGACTAGGAACTAGACTTGCCAATCTAGAGAGGGCTCTCTCTGAGACCTAGTCTCTGATAGATAATAGCTTTGGACTAACAGCTAGATTTAGATGCTTGAGAAAAAAAATTCTAGTTTCGCTGGCAAGGAAGTATAGTAATTTTTGGGATATGGAGTCAACCCCCTAAAAACAAGAGAAATCAATGACTGCTAAAGGAAGCTTTGGGAGGATAAAGGCTAAATAAGCAATGGCATTTCCGTTTCAATATCATTGTGTATGGAGAAAGAAAGGAGAAACATAAAGCAAATCAAATCACCATTAGAGATGAATTCTGACCTAACTTAGAAGAAAACACAGAGTTTAAATGGTTCAGTCTAAAGCACCACAAGATGAATTTTAAACCCTTTAAATATTTCCAATTTAAACAAGTGAAACAGACATGAATTTGCAGGAAACAAGAAGTACGTATGAAGATAGGATCACAATACATCAAACCACCACCACTAGAATCTTTTCATCGAAAGCTTCAAGACCTCCACATTTATATTTCCATCAGATTCAGAAAATTACATTCAAGAGTGCCTTGTCTACACTTTTTTCCAAACCGGATTACACCAAGAAGATCTAATATATAGAAAACTAACATCCTCTTGGGATGTTATGTTCGAACTACTTCCCCCCTAGAATCCTGGATTCGGTTACTCTCCCCCTAGACAACCTTCTCAACAAAATTTACTAAAAATAGAAACCCAATTGTGCCTAATCATAACATGACTGACATATTCATTTCAATCATTTGGTCATGAGTAATATTTGACCATATGGTTGTGATAAATCAACGGGGGTGCCCATGCTATCATGCGTATTGTTGGAAACTCTGTCACCTTTGTATAGCGGACTTTGGTTGCCATTGCGCAATTACTGGTCATCGCATGTGCATGGCTAGTTTGTGTAGTATATTTCCATTTGTGGTCACTCATGTAACTTGAAGTGGCAGAAATAGTTCAGGATCATACATCTCCTTAGAAAATTGAATGTGTTTCATTAATACCTTCCCTTCTCACCAGATGAGCTTACAACGTTTGCACAATGAATATTAACTGTGCAAGTGTTGCATCTGAATTCTTGTTAACATAAGAAAGCAGGTTATGTATAGGGAAATATTCCATGTCATGATCCAAAAAGAAAAAAATGGAGCTCCCTTACTCATGCTTCTACAACTCCAATCATGATATTGAGCTCGTCCTTATCTTCTGCCTCCAACTTCACCTGCAACCTTAAATCTTTGACTTTTTTTCTTAAAGACAAGTCTGCTTGTTCAAACTCTTCACATGTTTCAACAAAATCATGTTTCTTTTCATCTTTGATTGAGCATCAGGGAGATATGCACATGCATTATCAATAGTTGTCCTACACTCTTTGAAATGTTATGTGATTTTTTCCTTTGACATCCTCTATTCCTCCCTAAGCTCAATGATTACATCATGGACCTCTCCGAGCTATTTTTTAAGCCAATTTACATTCCATTCCCTCGTTGTGGGTGAGGTAGGAAGTAAATGAACTTCTCCACTCTACGAAGATGGTGTTTCAATGATCTTTTATGCCAATTGTCTTCTCAACTCTCTATTTTCTTGATAAAATTGGGTAATAACTTGGTGCACTTTCTTTAGTTTCTACTTCATTTCCTGAGTATTTGTGTTTTCCTCACCTAACTCCACCTATCCTTCATCAATTTACTTGTCTACACCTTCAATGAGCTCTAGCTGAACGATGTGCATGGGAAATATTTTGGCAGAGGACTTGGTGCACGGTTTTTCATGAGTTTGGATCTCCTCAGTTTTTTCAATCAATATTGACCTTCTTTTCTTATGGGATGTTGGTTGACTGAATGACTGATCTTCTATTTCTTTCCCTTTTCTTTTTTCTAGTAACATCTTCCTTTCTTTCCCTTTTCTTTTTTCTAGTAACATCTTCCTTTCTTTCCTCTAAATTCTGAAGCATTGATTCCTCTACAGATAGAGGAATGTCTCCTTTAGGGTCTCTGGGAATGTTAGTCGAAACCCAAAAAAATTCCAATCCTTGTTCAAATGTTTCAATTCTTCAACCACTAACATCTTAATTAAGGAAAAATGGAATAATTTTTTCCTTGGCTGATTAGCCTTGGCCTGGACACTGTGTACTATCTTCCCCAGGCTTCAACACAAAAAGAAAGGTAGGTTTAATGGAATTTTCCCTATGAAGTGCATCGGTAACCTGATGTGGTATGGATACACCTTGTCGAACCTTCCTTCATAGGTGAAATATTTTCTGATTATTTTCATAAGTTTATTAAAGGGATCCATGAAATACTGGCTTGGAATGTCGTCTCCAATTTTCCGATTTTGAAATTCAAGATTGATGAAATCCATATAACATGAAATGTCTAAAGGTGTTCCTTTAAACCCTTTTTATCCATGCGGAGGGATCTTCGTCCTGGCTAAAATAATTTCCTCCATCACTTCGAAAGTGATTCCCTTAATTATTGCCCTGACCCTAGTAAAATTAAGGGACAACTACTCAGCCAGTTTCTCATTATATCCTTGGATCATTTCGCAGAAATGCATACATTTGAATTTTTCAAAAGATGCCCTGATAGTCGAGTCTTCATTTATCAACTCCATGTACTGAGGTTCAAACCTCATGGCCCTGCCACTTCTCTCCTTCTTTCTTATGCATTGGGAAACTGCCATGATGTTGGTATTTATTGATTTCATGCGCACAGTAATGAATTGTAATACCCTCTCTATGCAACAAATAAGAATGATGAAATTTGCAGAGACTATAATAAAAGTTAGTGATACAAATATTGACGCGGTAAACAAATTAGTAACAAAAATTCTTGGTGCGACAACAAAGCGCGATGGAAATTTTTGGCACAGTGGGGAAAATCGGTGCGGAAGAAAACAATAATGGGAAACTTGGTGCGGTAGGAAATTGTGATGGAAAATTTCAGCGTAGTAACAAATAGAAAGGGGAGACTTGGTGCATGACGAAAAATTTCGACACAGTAACAAACAACAAGGAGAGACTTGGCACGTGATGAAAAAATTTCAACGCGGTGGGGAAACTTAGTGCGGAAACAATCAACAATGGAAGACTTGGCATAGAAAAAGAATCAGTGCAACGATAGGTAATCTAGAAGGAAGAAGGTTGACTATGGAAAACAACTCGTTCCAAAAATCTTATTATGTAGCGACCTCCATAAATACTTTTAAGAAATTACTGAAAACGATGGAGGAGAAACAGGAAAATTAAATCAACAGAATTACAATATGACTGAAAACAATTAAATTTTACGCAACGAAGGGCTCCAGAGCTTGCTGAAGAAACTATGGATGACAGAAAAAATCTGAAAGTGAAGGAGAGCCATGGAGGGTGACCAATATTTATGCTTGAATGGAAAAGGAATGAAATCATGGAAGAGGACGATAAATCCATGGTGATGAGAAGTTCGAAAGAGGGTTGAATTGTTTTTACAAAACTTGTGCGATGGGTACACTTTTGAAGTGTGCAAAGTATGAATGATAGGGGTTGAAAAGTACAAATGATAGGAGTGCCATGATTTTTCTCTTTTCTGACTTCATGATTAGGTAATGATGCTCATGATAACTTATGACATAACCTTTATCCTAGCCACTTGACATGACTCTGGTACCTAAATCCCCCCTTCTCACTCTTATCCAAAGTTCTTGCTCGATTTTCCAAACCATCGCTTAGTTTTTAATTGACCTCATAAAATTTGACACACCAATTGCAACTTATTTGGGAAAACTTTGTTTTTTCAAATAACTAAGACATGCTTCTAAAATGTTGGATGAACTTACGACTCTAATTATAAATAACATGACCGATAACACTATTGACATCAACGACAACCAACTATCCAACAACATCAATGATGACCAACTATCCAATACCACTCTCTCTATTTCTCTCCCACTTTCTCTTGCATTCCCTCATTCTCTCTCTCC
>ML843550.1:0-13596 GCA_009831015.1 Picea engelmannii
TTGTTCTATGATCTATGAGGTGTCTAATAATGGTGAAAAATATGGCCGAAGGAGGTCCACATTGAACATTGGGTGCAAGCCAAGGAAGGGTGGAGTTTTGAGCTCAAAAGAATTGATACCTACAACCTTGGTGATAGTGTAAGTCCCATAGCGAAGTGGGAAGAGCTTCCGATGGGGCCCTGTAGGATGCTCCTTCTACAAATCTAACAAGACTTTGTCTCCAAACTGAAATTGGTGTGGTACCTTTTGTTTATCATGGCACTACTTGTACTTAGCATTGGCTTTCTGCAAAATCTCATGGACCTGTTGGTGAATGTGCTAAATCTTATCAATGAATCTGGTGGATTTGATGGTCTTAGACTGAACATGGGAAGTGTCTATCTGTGTGGTTTCAAGAGGTAGTGCAACATCAATGGGACCCAAGAGTTGGAATCCCAGCCCCACCTGAAATGGGCTATGGCCGGTGGAGCTATGGAGAGCCCTATTGTAACTGCGTTGAACATATAGAATACTCTCATCCCATGTACACATATTCTTAGAGTTTTACATGCACATGATGTGAACAACCATCTGATTGACGACCTCTGTTTCGCCATCTGTTTGGGGGTGGAAAGAAGTGGATTTAGTGATCTTGGTGTCCAACAGTGACTAGAGACTCAACCAAAATGTGTTGACGAACCTACTGTCCCAGTCGGAGATGATCGTCTATGGTATCCCAAAATGGACCCACACTCATTCAAAGAAGATCTTGGAAGTATCTCTCGCTGTGATATTCTTCTTGCAGGCTGCGAGGATGGCCATCTTAAAAAACAGATCGACGTCCACAAATACACAATCATTGCCTTGCTTGGTGGACGGAAGGCCAAATATATAATCCATCGAGATGGATTCCCAAGGATTATCGGGAGTAGGAAGAGGGGTGTATAAGCCTTGCTTCTTGATGGCTGGATTGGCAATTGCACAAGCGGTGCAAGATCTAATATAATTGTTGACGTGCTATGGAAATTTTGGCCAATAAAAATGTTTCTATAGAATGACCACATTTTTCTCCATGCCAAAATGTCTTTCCATTCGAATGTAGTGGGCTTCCCAAATCATCTTTGCACGCTCGGTTGAATGAAAAAATAGATGGCCCAGATGGCATAACAGTATGTCCTGAATGTGAAAATCAGTGACATTCGCGCATGTACCCAAGAGCTGATAGGTGGTGGCAAAGTTCGAATCTTAATGATAAAGTTGGGGCCACTCAGATGCCTCATGTCCACAGGAATGTAGCCTAGTGGAGAGTGCAACCAGAAGAGGTCGAATGAGTTAGTCAGCGAAACGATTTGTGCTCCCTGTCTTATACTTGATGTTGAGATGGAACTCCTATAGGTATGTGGAAAACTTCTGATGGAGGTCGTTCTACAATTTCGCCATGTCTTTACGAACTATAGAAGCTTGTGATCAGTGTGGATGATCGTCTCCTTTCCCAGATTGTAATTTTTCCATTGATGATAGGCTTATACAATGGAATACATTTCCTTGTCAGAGGTGGGGTATTTTCGGAAAATATCTGAGAGTGTCTCACTATGGTATGACACCATATGACCGTGTTGAGTGAGAACTGTGCCTACGACATAGTCAAATGCATCAGTCTCAATCTCAAACAATTGTTGCATATCGGGCAAGGACAATACTAGTGCTGAGCACAAGCGATGCTTCATATCATTAAATGCTCTTTATTTTTCCTTCCCCCACACAAACTTTGCCCATGCCATCACCCTTGGTCACTTGGATGAGGGCCCATGCAATATGGGAGAATTCCAACATGAACCATTGATAGAAGTTGTCCAGTCCCAAGAAGATTCAAAGCTCAGTTAGTGTCGTTGGGGCTGGCCAGTCATGAATGAGTTGGATCTTAGCTGGATCAACATGTACCCCATGCTCATCAACAATGTATCCCAATTATTGGACCCTATTCATGCGAAAGGAACATTTTTTCAAGTTGGCATATAGCTTGTTGTTTGCCCTTGGTTATTGAAGCAAGCGATGATCAAGGAAGAAAAGGGAGAATGCGAACTTCGCGGAAGACACAGTGACTGTTACTGGGTCGAAGTGAGCAAAAGAGCAGAAAAGATGGAGAGAAGTAAGCCGTTGAACAAGGAGATCGAGGATGATAGATAAGCAAGAAAGAAGGATCATGAACAACTGAACAAGCGGAAAATGCCACCATTGGATGCTTTGGAGCACTGCGCGAGAAGGAAGGAAATTTATGCTGGCAAAGCCCTGAAAATGCGGGCCAAAGTTGACCTAGGGTTTTAGACACCTAGGGTTTTGGTATTTAGGATTTTGGGCACCTAGGTTTCGGCCTAAGGATGTTGGTGAACTATTATAATGTATAAATAGAGGTCTAAAGGACCTGGGTTGGGTTGGTGTTATGATTATTGTTGTTGTCTTTGTCATTGTGTGATCAAGCGAGTAGTAGTGTGCGATAAATAAGTGTTGAGTACGAGAGCCTTCTGGTATTGTAAGATCTTCAGCTGGGTGCGAAGATCAACCCTGCAGTTGGGTGCGTAGGGAGGGAAGAGAAAGAGAGGAGAAGAAAGAAGATCTGCTAGCTAAGAGTGCATGCAAGAACTATATGATTTACGTCAATATATTATACCACAGTTCTATGGACGTATCCCTAGAGAGAGGGTGAACCACGTATATCTTGTGTCGTGCGTGATTGCTACTTTGTCTTTGTCATTGGATTTACTGCTATTGCATTATTGTGTTAGATCTGATAGATAGTTGCACAAGGTAGATCTGAGTTGATAAGTGATTTATGCATATTGTACTGTTATGTATTAGACCCACTTGATATTTCCCTTGGTTGTAGACATCTCTGTCCTGCAACCCCCTCATAACTACTTTTGGTGAGACTGCATCTGCTTCACAGGTGTTGCCAAAAGGGCTAGTAGTTATGGCTTGTTGGTGTGCTCTTGGAGATGAACCCTAGGTCTGCCCCTGTGCCAACAAATGGTTCCATTTCCAGGACATGAATATTCTTGAGGGAATGTCAAGGTGGTTTCCATCGAAGACAGGAATTCAAAAGTGGATAGAGGATCAAGAAAAGGACTTCGTTGAAGCCCAGGACAAGAACCCTAATCTTAGTTCAGAGGATTGGTTGGAGAAATATATCTTTACTGATATACACAAAATTTTCTTTGGGGGAATCCATTAGGAGTTGTATGAGTGGCTAGCTAGATTAGCAGATAACCAGTTCGAGATCCGATCTAGACCTCCTATGGTTTGGACGTCAGAGCTGATTAAGAAGGTCAAAAGAGTTGATAACATCGTATCACGAGTAGTAGATCACTGGTTCGATAACACCATTGGAGGGTACATCACAAGTTTGTTGTTGACAGAGTAGAATCATACAACCAAGCTGAGAGATACTTCTTCAAGGGACCCAGAGGAAAATTTCTACAATTCCTGAAGTTGAGACTCAAGAAGCTATTGCATGAGAAGAACATCTTGAAGATACGGTAGATTGGTCATATCAAGAAAGGCTAATGTTCAAAATGTTGGACAATGACAATGACACAAAATCTGGATGTACACGCAGTGGGAGAGTGTTCCGAGAAGTTCACCTTGCAAACCTGTTTAAGCAGAACTATGGGGAGGAGGGTTTCTACAGTGGAGAAGAGGCAGAATTGACAAATGAAGAACATTCATAACCCGCTAGGGCAGAGGAAGGAACAGATGAAGAGCTTCGTTGGGGAGAACCTAAAACCTCAAAAACTGCACAGACCATTGAAGTAAGTACTATTATCCCTCCTGTTGATTCAATAGTATTAAGCATCCAAAGTAATCCCAGTCACAAGAGCGTCTACAACACTGTCAATAGTAGTCCACCACATATTTAGTCAGGAACCCTAGGAAGATCTATGGCAGATGAGATGAGGCTTCCTATCTTTAGGGGATATGGATTTGAAGATCCTGATCAACACTGGTTCTTATGTGAAGCTGTATGGAATATTAAAAATGTCACTGACGAAGTTGTCAAAAGAACCCAGTTTAGTACCACTCTAAGGGATCACACGCTGAGTTGGTACATGAAGCTTGTCCAAGGACTTGCGTAGCCTAAGCCACTGAATGATATCAAGAACGTGTTGATTGCAGAGTTCAAGAAACCCAAGTAAGAGTCACAATGTATTATAGAACTGAAAGAGATCAAGCAGAAGGTAGCCAAACTTGTTTGGGAATTTGATCAGAGATTCAAAATCTTAACATGCCGATTGACTTTTCAGATCCCAGATGAACATAACAAAGAATGGTTCATTATTGCCCTTCTACAACACATTAGAGTTCCCCTATTGCAGCAGAAGATTTCTTCACAGGCCAAGGTATTGGAGATCGCCATGAAGTTAGAATCAACCCCTATGGAGAATCTAGCTCAGGTATGAGTCAGATCTTGAGTCAGCTGACTAGTTTGTCTCTGCAGGTCGAAGATATGAAGAAATACAAGGGAAAATATAAAAGAGAAGACATATGGTGTGTCGGATGCAGGTCAGAAGGCCATGACAAGGAACACTGTCCCCTATTCAATGAATACTTGTCTTCTGGAGCTCCGAGCCCTTTGAAGCAAATCACCTTACCTTGGTGCGAGGTATATATAAATAAACATTGCCCTGGTGAGTGCTACTACATGCAAAAGTATGTTCAGACACCTACAAATTTGTACTGTACATTCTGTAAGTCTGTAGGACATGATGATAGGGATTGTAGGGCTTATGATCTCATGCATGAAAGGTCAAGAGACATATAGAAGATTCAAGGTGAAGTACAACAGGGAGGAAACACTACGTAGTATAACTCTCCTGGGAGAGGCAACTTCAATCCTTGAGGTGGATTTAGAGGAAGAGGACGAGGACGAGGAATGAGTCGAGGCCGAGGATAGATCATTTGTTATAACTGTGCACACCAAGACACCTTGCAAGGGATTTCCAGAACCCTTGTACCACTTGCAACTACTGCTGCTCGTTTGACCATGTTATAGAAGATTTTCCTGTGTTGCTAGCTAAGCTTCAAGAAAGACGATGACCTCAGCAGAACCCGCAAGTGCAACTGATATATGCCCTAGAGTCACTATTATAACCAGAGGAGGCACTGTTACAGGAGATGACATAATGACCCAAGGGAAGACTACAGAATATTCAGGAATTAGGAAAGCTGCAGAGAAAACCCAAACCCTTGATGCAAAGAAAGAAAGACAAATATTTGAGGAAGCCAGAAAATAATTCAGAAGAGACAAAGGTTCTTCATCAAAGACAAGACCAAAAGTGAGAGAATATGGAATGCCTCTGGCATTTGATCAGTCTGCTTCGCCAAAAGAAGGAAAAGAGGTAAGCAAGCTCATGGAATTTTTATATGCTTGTATTAAATTGATTCAGGATGAAAGCATTGTACAAGAGTTACAAAATTTAATCAGACAATATGAGCTAGGAAAGATAGACCCCTTACTGAATAGGGTAGTACACCAAATCAGTGAGAAGATAAGGACAAATAAGGAATTACATTTGAATGCTCAAATAGGAGAGTATGAGATAGATTATGTAGTCCTCGACTTAGGGTCAGAGGTCAATGTCATGATGAAGCAAACCTGGGCACTGATGGGAAAACCAAAGTTGATCTATTCCCCTATCATGCTTAGGATGGCTAATCAACAAGCTGCAAGCCCTTTTGGCAGATTAGAACATGTCACTGTGGACATCGACGAAGTAAGAATGTTTGCAGATTTTAAGGTAATTGAAATAGTTGATGATAGCTATCCTTACCCCGCGCTGTTAGGAATCGATTGGGATTTCAATAATTCCACTGTGGTCAATTTAAAGAAAAGTTGTATGACTTTTTAAAGAGATGGACTTAGGGTCATTGCACCTTAAGATCCAGATGAAGGTCAACGGTACACAGAACCCATCAGAGAAGAAGACCACGCATATGCACTAGAAAATATATACAAGCTAACGGCCAGACAACAAGATTACATTAATCCTATAGCTAATGTAAACTTAAGCTGGTGAAGTTATAGCGCATGTTCATTAGACTCAGAAGAAGCACTGGATAATTGGCAGAATAAAATATATGAAGTATCTACAAGAAGATGTGCTAGACTAACCAGAGAAGTTCGCTGGATTGACACAACAGTAAGTAACTTGCCCACCTTTGATGGTCTAAATCCTCTGGAAACCTTCTTGTCGGACTTTGAAGAGAGTGTACCAATGAAAAAAAGACTATTGGCGATGGATGAGGCCCTGAGAGAAACCCCAACAAGATGGTGGGGGGCACACAAAAGTAACATTACATATTGGGTACAGTGTCGTACCTTGATGACAATGCGGTTCTCAGCACAAGTGGAAGGCTACAAAGTTCAGTACACAAGTCGAAGCTTCCCAAAGGACCATGTGTGAAGCTGTGAAGAGGCCTGGAATGACATTCCGCAAGAACACTGGGTGCACAAATTCATTATTACATTGGACACCACCCCTATCAACTGGTACCTTCAAGCAGAGTTGTGCCTCATCACTATGGATTGGGAAGGTATGACTCATAATTTTGTAACTACCTTCTTATTTGAAATCCAATTTCCTTCAGTATATCAAGCATTACAGATTGTGATATAGAAAGTATTCGAGGAGGCATCTAGCCTTCCTTTGGAACAAGAATAGGACGAATGGACTGCACCTCTCCAGAAACTACAAGGTTGTTACAACATCAATGTTGATGAAGACGGTGATCCTAGGAAGGTGAACATCGCATAAATAGAAGGCCAAAGAGACGTGGAAGGACTAGGAGTTGAGCTACCATTTATTGGACAACCGATCAAGATTAATAAGGTCAATATTAGAACAGAGCAGACAACAAAGTTTGCAAATGTTGGAGATTATTGGGATGCTTCCACCATTGACAAAATTACAGAGTTACTGCATGAATATCAGGACTTGTTTCCAACCAAGTTCACTGATATGAAGGGCATTAAAGGGCCTATGGGAGAGATGAGGATCCCTTTGAAGCCAGATGCAAGAACAGTCAAATAGAGACCCTATAGATTGAACCCTAAATATAAGGAGAAAGTGAAGATTGAACTTGACCGAATGATGGAAGCAAGGATTATGGAACTTGTCGAAGATTCAGAGTGGATTAGCCATATGGTGGTACAAGACAAGAAGACAGGAGAGATCAAGATCTGTGTAGATCTCAGAAAGCTAAATGATGTATGTTTACATGATCCATTCCCTACACCATTCATTGATGAAGTGTTATATAACGTGGGAGGCCATGAAGTATATTCTTTTACAGATGGATTTTCAGGATACCATCAGATCCAGATTGCCAAGGAAGATCGCCATAAGACCACATTTGCAATAGAATGGGGATCCTACCAATACACAGTAATGCCATTCGGATTGAAGAATGCCCCATCCATATTTTCCAGGGTGGTGGTCGAAGCATTCAAGGAATTTCTGCATAAATTTTTAGAAGCATATTTTGATGATTAGACTATTTTTAGTTTATTGAAGAATCATATTGAATGTCTAAGGCTAATGTTGGATAAATGCAGGCAGTACCAAATTCCCTTGAACCTAAAGAAATGCATTTTCTTTTCACCATTTGGAGTTCTGTTAGGACATATTGTATGTAAGCAAGGATTGCTGGTAGATCCATCCAAGATCGCCATTATAGTTGATCTACCCCCTCCTACATCAGTCAAATAGCTGCTCATTGTGTTGGGAAACACAAGCTGCTACAGGAAGTTCATTAAGGGCTATGCTCAAATTACAACGCCCATGGAGAAGCTGTTGAAGAAGGATTGTCAGTTTAGTTGGACAGAAGAATGCCATCAAAGCTTCGACACACTGAAATAGAAAATGGTTACTGTGCCCATTATGGTTTTCCCAAATTGGACCAAGGAGTTTCACGTGCATGTCGATGCGTCTTCTATTGATTTGGGATATGTGTTAGCACACCCTGGAGGAGGAGATATTGACCACCCATTAACCTTTGCTAGCAGGAAGTTATCAATTGCTGAGATCAACTACACCACCACTAAGCAAGAAGGGTTAGCCACGGTGTACGTATTACAAATTTTTTTCCACTACTTGTTGGGAGGACACTTTAAAATGTTTACTGATCACTCCATGCTGAAATACCTAGTAAACAAGCCAGTGTTGGGGGGAAGTATATGCAGATGGATTCTGTTATTTCAAGAATATGATTTTGAGATCATAGTAAATCTAGGGAGAATGAACAAAGGTCTTGATCACTTGTCAAGTTTGGAACATGGTGAAGAGCCAACCAGTTTGGAGGATACACTACCGGATGCAAAACTACTAGCCATTAGAAATATCGATGACCACTTCGCAGAGATAGTCTAGTTCCTATCAATAGGAATGGCACCTAGTGAGTACACAATTCCTCAGAAGAAACAAATAGTTGTGTGTGTTGTAGACTTCTCACTTATAGCTGGACATCTATACATGATTGGCCTTGATGAGATATTGAGAAGGTGTGTTATGGAGGTAGAACGACCACTGATCCTTGCATAATCTCATGAAGGCATCACAGGAGGACATTATGTAGGAAAAGAAACTGCGCAAAAGGTTCTTAGAGTTGGCCTTTGGTGGCCTACCTTACACATAGATGCTAAACACTATTCCAGAGCCTGCGATGTATGCCAAAGAGTTGGGAAACCATCCATAAGAGATGAAATTCCATTGGCACCACAACTGACCCTACAAGCATTTGAGAAATGTTCCATTGACTTTGTCGGACCTATAAACTCACCAGGAAAGCGCACAGGAGCGAGGTACATAATTACAACAACAGAGTACTTGATGAGATGTGTCGAAGCAAGAGAAGTTAAGGACTGTAGTGCAACTACAACTGCACACTTCATATTTTATGACATCATAACCAAGTTTGGATGCCCAAATATCCTTATGAGTGATCAAGGCACACAATTCATCAATAAGACAATTGAAGCCCTGACTGAGGAATTTGCAGTCCACCATCAGAAGAGCACAACTTACCATCCACAAGCAAATGGGATGGTTGAAGTGTTCAACAAGATTTTGGAAACAACACTAACCAAGATTTTCATTGTGAGCATGGATGATTGGGATTTAAGAGTACCAACAGTATTATGGGCCTATAGAACCACTTGCAAGAAACTGACAATGCAGACCCTTTCAAATTAGTATATGTCCTCGAAGTTGTTGTCCTAATGGAATACTTGGTGCCAAGCTTAAGAATTTTTGCCTTTACAGATATGGACGACCCAGGCACTGTTCAAGAGAGGCTTGCACAAATGGTTGAACTAGAGGAAGATAGATTCATTGCAGGATTCCATCAGCAGGTTCAGAAGGAATGAGAGAAGGCCTATCATGACAGGCACATCAAGAAAAAGACATTCAAACAAGGTGATCTAGTACTAGTTTATGACAACAAGTTCATAAAACATCGTGGGAAGTTTAGAATGCATTGGCTAGGGCCATATGAGATCACTTATGTTACATAGGGAGGAGCTGTGAAATTGAAAACGTTGAATGGAGAATGGAAGGAAGGTTTGGTGAATGGGAGCCAGCTAGAGTTGTACTATGACAACCAACTTCCTTGCAGATCTCAGTAAAAGAATGAAGAAAAGGGTCTAGGTACCAGGTGTAGTTGAAACTGGGTACTAGACACAGAAAAGACAGTCTGCACAAGGGAAAAAGAGGAGGCATCGAGCAGAAAGTAGAGGCTGCACTATGCAGTTTGGAGTTGAAGTAAAACAAGAAGCTCAGATCTGAAATGCCTCGGGATGAGTCACAGGTGAGTGTTGGGGGCCTATTGGCCCTTGGTTATGAGAGAAGGTGAAGATCAACGAAGAAAAGGGAGAATGTGAATTTCACGGAAGACACAGTGACTGTTACTGGGTTGAAGTGAGCAAAAGAGCAGAAAAGATAGAGCGAAGTAAGCCATATAATGAGGAGATCGGGGATGATAGATAAGCAAGAAAGAAATATCGTGAGAAACTCAACAAGCGAAAAATGCCACCATTGGATGCTTTGGAGCACTCCGCGAGAAGGAAGGAAAGTCAGGCTGGCGAAGCTTTGTAAACACGGGCCAAAGTTGACCTAGGGTTTTGGTATTTAGGATTTTGGACACCTAGGTTTCGGCCTAAGGATGTTGATGAACTATTGTAATGTATAAATAGAGGTCTAAAGGACCTGGGTTGGGTTGGTGTTATGTTGTTGTCTTTGTCATTGTGTGATCGAGTGAGTAGTAGTGTGCGAGAAAGAAGTGTTGAGTACGAGAGCCTTCTTGTCTTGTAAGATCTTCATCTAGGTACGAAGATCAACCCTGCAGCTAGGTGCGTAGGGAGGGGAGAGAAAGAGAGGAGAATAAAGAAGATCTGCTAGCTAAGAGCGCAGATAAGAATTGTATGCTTTACCTCAATATATTATAGCACAGTTCTGTGGACGTATCCCTAGAGAGAGGGTGAACCAAGTATATCTTGTGTTGTGCGTGATTGCTACTTTGTATTTGTCATTGGATTTACTGCTATTGCATTATTGTGTTAGATCTTATAGATAGTTGCGCAAGGTAGATCTGAGGTGATAAGTGATTTGTGCATATTGTACTATTATGTATTAGACCCACTTGATATTTCCCTTAGTTGTAGACATCTCTATCCTGCAACCCCCTCATAGCTAATTCGGGTAAGACTGCATATTCTTTGCAAGTGTTGCCGAAAGGGCTAGTAGTTAGGGCTTGTTGGTTCGCTCTTGGAGCTGAACCCTAGGTCTGCCCCTGTGCCAACACTTGTGCTACCGCAAAGTTATCAAAACCTGCTGAATACACCACATGTGCTCTTCCCAAGTTCTGCTAAAGATGAGGATGTCATACAAATATACCACCAAAAATGAGTTGGTGAAGGGTATTAATACATCATCCATCAACTTCATGAAAGTGGTTGGTGCATTTGTTAATCCAAATGGCATGACCAGCCATTCAAAGAGACCTTCTTTAGATTTTAAAGTTGTCTTCAATACAACAATTGGTTCGATGGGAACCTGGTGGTAGCCATACTTTAGGTCAATCTTGCTGAAGAAATTTTCCCCCTTGAGTTGGTCAAGAAGGTCATCAATCCTGGGAATCAGGTACCAGTTCCTGATTGTGATTTTGTTTAATTCTTTGTAATCAATGCAGAGTCACCAGGTCTTGTCCTTCTTCTGCACCAGTACAATCAGACTTCCGGAAGGGGAGGAGTTGGGTCTGATGTGCCCCTTTTGAAGAATCTCTTGTATCTGACGCTTGATTTCATCATTTTCCATCAACGAGTGAAGATATATTAGTCCATTAGGTAGAGGTGCACCGGGGGTTAGATCAATTGGATGCTTGACTTGGCAGTGCATTGGTACCCTGTTGGGTGAGGAGAATATGTCTTTGTAACCTTCCATGATCCCATCTAGTATCTTCTGCTGCAAAGAGAGGCTTTGTGTAGAGGCCAAAGATGTGGTGATGACCTTCTGCTTACTATGAGCACAGATAAAAAAGAAGATGAACTTCTTGGTCTATGAAATGACCTTATTGCATTGCTTAACAAAGATTAAAGAAATAGCGGTAGGCAGCGCTACCTCTGATATCCTGTACAATTGTCTACCCAAAGTAATAATAACAGTGCGGGGTCTAGACTCATACACAACATGAAACTTCCACAAATATGGTTTTCCTAAAGTAGAAAAAATATTAGGAGGAAGGTCAAATATGGTTGTCCTCCCAAGTAGACAAAATCTTAGGAGGAAGGTCAAAGAAATCGGCCACATCCTTTCCTTCCAAGGAATTGAAGAACAAGCGCATGCAAGTGTCATTGTCGTTGGCCCCTATGTTATGAAAAACATTATAAAATGCCACCAGGTGTTTGTTTGTACTGACAATGTTATTTCCTAAAAACTTAGGCAGGTGCTCTTTAAACTTTGGAAGTGGACGAGTAACATGTGCTAGGTTAAGGGGAGAGGACACATGCCATGGTGTGGTTGTGGTGTCTTCTTTGAATTGAAAAAGAACATACTTTTTAATGACTTTGGCGGGGTTTGTGGTAGATTGTACAAGGATATGGTGGCTATATAAGCTACCAATCACTGATGATGATGAAGATTGAGAAGATGAAGCACTTCCAGTGCCACTAGAGCCACCACTAGATGCCATCATGTGGATGATAGATGAGGGAAAAAAAGATGAACTAGATGAATCGGATAAAGTTCTCCTTAGAGAATTTTGTTGGGCATATACCACAACGTTTCTTCTTCCTATTTCAACAATAAGATTGATTTTAGGTGACAAGCCTCTTATTCTTCTAGAAGCACAAGAAACTAAGGACATGAAAGAAAGGCCAAAACTTGAAGAAACAAAAAGGGTCACTGCTGATTTCTAGGTTGTCTACGTCTAGGTTCCAATTGTCTTGAGCACTAATATCTTGTTCAATTGCTGCCCAAGAATGGTTAAGCTCAACACGGGTGTTGGAAGTGTCTAGGATGGTATTAAACATATTTAAAGCAATGTTGGTTTGATCTTGAAGATCGGGCTCAATGTTGGGCTACCTTGCAATGGGAACAATCATTAAGAATAAAACAATCAAAGAATCAATATTAGAAAAACAAAGATGTATCGATGAAAATTGAGTATAAAAATTAACCAGAGAGATATCAAAGATCTTTCCAGTATGGTCACCAAATAAATGTTGAGGAAAATATATGAAATGATCCCGCTCAAGAATTTTCAGATTCTTCTTGGCTAAAGAAAAATAAACGGGAATATCACCCTATGTTTATAACCAACAAAAATAACATCCTAACTCACAAGTATTAATTACCAGTGCTTAGGCTAGTCTTTTATCAATAAAAAGCTTGCTGGAAATTTACTTTTTATGTAATTTCCTGAATATAACAGTTGTTGAAATGAATGTAAAGACAGAAGTAAAGAAACCAAGATGATAATCAAGACAGATGAGACATAAAAAAATCCTTTATTTCATTCCAATTCACCAAAGAGTCATTTTCTTTACAAAATCTCATACAAAATTTTTGGACCAAAGTCAAACTTAGACATCCCCGATGGAACATACAAAAGGACCTCTGACAGAAAACCAAAACTGAACTCTAAAAGATGGATCAACTTTCCATAGATTGTTGCCCACTTGACTCTGCACAATAGTCTTTGTCAGTCATGAAAACTAATTCACAAACATACAATTCTACATAGACTATCAAAGATAGATCAACACCTCTGAAAAAACAAGTGTCTGAATGATGTGATTCAGCCCTGAATATTGTTGTCTACAATAATACCCTGCTATCATAAAAGAGAATTAGGCTTGTGACGAATATATGAATGAATGAAAACTAAACTATCTCAACATAAACTCAAAGAACAAACCTTAGTATGGTTTTTCTTCTATCCTCCCTTTGTTTCTCCCTTTCCTTTTGCTTTTAAACAAATTAGAATTGGTTGAAGTAGTTGAACCAACTCATTAGTTAAGTTAATTAAAAGACTCAACCAACTTTAGTTAGGGGGAAAAGTAATAATCAT
>ML843552.1:35195-45312 GCA_009831015.1 Picea engelmannii
GGGATTTGAATCAAAATCACATTCGAAAGTTTGCCACCAAGCTATTTTATTGAGTGCAAGGTATCCTCTAGTTCGATGATGTTTGGTGATGAAATCAAATTGGATGGGGCTCTTGTTCGATTGTGATTTTGAAAAAAAGGAGAAAATTGATGGCATGGTGTGGCTTTGTAGAATCCTATGCATTGGAATTCGATTACAGAGGAGCCTTGGAAACAGGTCACAAAGGGATTGCATGGGTTATGGCGATGCAAATGTCGAATTGTTAGCTTTTGTCATAGTGAAATCACGATCTACGTAATCAAAAGCTTGTCAATAGCCAATGAATTTCGACATGAATAGAATCAACAAAGGTTCCAAAATTGATAGCTTTGGAAAATTTAGAAGAAGGCTTGAGATTATCAATAGAATTAACAATGGGACGACTGAGTATTGATTGAGTGACATTACAAGTAAAGTGATGGTAACAACAAAAAACCACTACTGCCTACCATAGTGAATACACCATAGACAATAGTGAAAGTTATCGAATTACCAACCTAGAGGTGGCACATGACAATGGAAATCAATCGTATTTTGATGTATAGCCTTCAAGATTGCGCACATAATCGATGGTAGTGATTCCTTGGTCAATGAGAGCTTTCTAGGTAGCAAGAATGGTAAGGAAATTGAATGGTAATGAGTTGAAAATAGAGCTCCTTTTGAATTGAAGTGTGAATTGATTGATGGGACACACAATCTCTAAAAGTTGTGGTGAATCGACCATTAATGGCGAAATCAACATTCGATATATGCAACACTTATGGCACACGTACAACATTAACAATCATCGATCGGGGGAATTTTGATATCGATCGATTTCCAAAATCCAATTTGATAAAACAAACCAATGTTTCAAGGTAGGCCGATGTGTACCGGTGTGAAATCCAAAATTGTTTTTTTATAAGACTTGGCACGATAGATGTAAGACCTCCGCCTATGGATGGCAGTAGGGGGTTGTGCACAAAAGGTTGCTTAGAAGCATGGAATGGTAGATGCACTTGCCCAAATGATTGGATGGAGTGATGATATGTCCATGTTGCCTATATATGGAGGTTGGGACGCCTTGGGTGCACAAATCAGACATGCAGACCAAAAGGAGTGACTCGTCCCATGATGTGTAGAAGTTTCCTTTGGATGGATTGGAACACAACCAAATGCATCAACCAACTTGGAAGCACTTGGGGTGTGCTTACGCGTGGGCAGACATAACGACTGGGAAAATGGGATGACCTTGGCAAACTCGAGAAGACTTAGTGGACATGATGACTTAGGCGGCCTCATGAGGAATTGGGTGGATCCAACGCGAGTTGGAATGTTTCATCGATCGATCGACTCAAAGTGAGGCGAACGACACTTGGGTCCACTTGGTACAATACATTTTTCTAATGCATGGCAAGACTTGTATAAGTATGTGGACACCTCAGTAAGATAAGGCATTCAAGTAAGTGAGTTGCAAGAGTCACCAAGTGGTTTATGGTAGCCAAGTTTAGGGTTAGGCATCATAAGTTGAATTGCATTGGTTAAGTGACAAGGAGAAGGAATAAGACTTGCATCAGGAAGGCTTGTAGATGCTTTAGGGGTTGGAATGATAGTTTGTTGGTTGCTTTCCATCTGTACATGAGCCATAAGTAGATTGGTTGCAGTCCTTTGTTGGACTTGTAACGTTCTTTATATAATGAAGAGTTGGGGAACTTGTCTTGGTGCCCGTCCATACTTTTGTTCCATGGTTGTCTCATGTGTATTAGATGTTACTATTCTTTGTATGTCTGTGTTGGCTAAGTATAAGTATTGTTGGGATATTTTAAGGTTGTTGTTGGACATATGAATATATGTTAATTGTTATATTATCTAAGCTGAGTAGGAGTTGGCAACATCTAACTATTATAGCTTAAAGTGAAGCTATGGACAAACTTTAAGTGAAGAGGCATAGTCTGGTTGTAGTAGGTGCACACTGGTTAAGCCACTACAGCTGAGGCAACGCAATTCCACATGACTATAGATGAAAAAACGAAAAATTTAAGGCAAGACTCTTAGGTCCATGAAATGTGGTATGAGAGCTCAACTTCTTCAAGGAGTTGGTTTTAGAATTATGTTAGGCGTCTTCACCATGTTTTAGAAGGAAGCAACGGGTTGCAAGGGTGACTTGATTGGTTCGAGGCAACTTTATTATCATCCTTTAGCTAGGAAGATGCCTAGAACGTTTGGACGCTCATGGAGGTAGCATATGGAACAAGTGTTGGAGCGACCTTTTGGACAACCATTTGGAATAGTGCCAGTAGGCACTAGATGTTAGACAAAGGTGAAGGGTGACTCTGAGTTACTACTATATGCCATAGTCAGTCCAAGAACAATACTCTGAGTTACTACTATAAGCCACAGTCATTCCAAGAATAACCTGGCCATGTGTCCCACCGCACTCTAGGGTGCACTTCATCCAAGTGAATATGTAAGTTGTAGTTTTAGAGGACACATTGTGGACTATCTTGGGTTGAAGAGTAGTTGAGTCGAGACATTGCCCCATAGACCTTGCGAAGATGACTTTGCTTGGTACCCATTGGCAACCCACTTCACACAGAGATAAAGTTTCTTGTTCTTCTTATTGCTACCCATTTCCCTTAACACGTCGTGCCAAACAAGCTTCTATGAAGGAAAGGGAGGAACCCTTCTTCGAGAAGTATTTGCAACAAATAGGTGCCTTAGCTAGCAACCAAGGATGGAATGACCATCAACTTTGTTTTGTGGATTTGATCATCAACGAAAGAGCAATTCAAGTATTGGTTGATTCTGGTGCCTCACACAATTTCTTGTGGATGGAATTGGCAAGTGAACTTGGGATTAGAGTTGGGTTGTGCAGAGCTTTAGTTAAGGTGGTCAATTCTAAGTCTTGTCAATGTTGGGTTCATTCGACCTTCTAGGTCACCGTATGGTGCACCTGTTCTCTTCCAAAAGAAGAAGGACACCCCAAAGTTGAGGATGTGTTTGGACTGCCACGTGTGTTGAACAAGCAAACCATCAAGAACCGGTGCCCCTTACCTTTGGCCATAGATTGCTTTGACATGTTGGCTAAAGCCAAGGTCTTCTTAAAGTTGGACTTGAGGCAGGGATACTACCAAGTGAGGATTGTGGAAGGGGATGAAGCAAAGACAACCATGGTGACAACCTATGATAGTTTTGAGTTTCTTGTTATGCCTTTTGGCTTGTGCAATGCCCCAAAACCCCTTTTCACCTTGATGATTGATGTGTTCATGTTATTCTTGGACAAGTCGATGGTTGTCTACCTAGATGACATTGTGGTGCTTAGTGAAAATATGGAAGACCATGAGAAACACTCACCAGAATTCTTTGAGGCATCGAGGTAGAACCAATTATACTTGAAGAAGTCCAAGTGTGTCTTTGGGTGGACAAAGAAATTCCATTCTTGGGCCATTGGATTGAACAAGGATGCATCAACATGGATCTTGCGAAGATAAGGGTGATTGCGGATTGGGAGAAACCCGTGACAGTTCACAAGGTAAGAAGTTTCCTTGGATTGGTTAACTATTACCACAAATTTGTGGAAGGGTACTCTAATATTTTGGCACCACTTAGTGACTTGTTGAAAAAGAACAAGTTGTGGAATTGAGCGGAGAAGTGTTGGGAAACATTCTACGAACTAAAGCACAAACTTGTCTTGGCACTTATGTTGAAACTATCGAACTTTGAGAAGTCATTTGAAGTGCAGATGAATGCTTCAGATTTCACCATTGGAGGAGTTTTGTCACAAGATGATCATCCAGTGGCCTATGAGAGCAGAAAGCTTGCAGCGTTTGTCGGTTCCGAAGAGACCACGAGTGAGTGTCTCGATGGACTTCATCACTCAACTTTCAATTGCATAGGGGTATGGTGGGATCATGGTAGTGGTTGACCGTTTTTCCAAGTATGCCATCTTCATGCCAACGAAGGTGCCTTGTGCTGTGGAGGAAGTTGAGAAGTTGTGTTTCATAAATGTTGTGACTGTAGTGGGGTCTCCCATTGAGCATTGTGTCAAATAGGGACACAAGGTTCACATGGTGGTTTTGGACAAACTTGTTCAAGCTTGTTGGAACCAAGTTGTTGATGAGTACGAGCTACCATTCACAAACCGATGGGTAGACATGACATATCAATTGTCTCTTTGAGGATTACTTGAGGCATTTTGTGAGGGCAGACCAAATGAATTGACTAGAGTTGTTGGATGCTACCCATTCTAGTTACAACATGTGGAAGAGCTCAATGATGGGACACAATCCATTTGAGTTGAAAAATGGGCAGTGACCTTTGACACCACATATGGTTCTACAAGGCCACTATGGGCACAACCCATCAACCTTGGGGTTCATGAAGGGATGGAAGGATAGATTGGAGATGGCTCATGTTCTTGATGAATGCAATGGAACAAATGAAGTCTTGGGCAAATCACGATAGGCGGGATGTAGAGTTCAAAGTGGGCAACTTGGTCTTGCTCAAGTTAGGCAAAGTTCAAGCCATCCAACGACATGGTTGGTGCATTACTGCGAATGTTTGAAGGTATGTTCAAGGTACTTGAGAAGATTAGCAACATCACCTACAAATTGGAGCTACCAACCCACACGAGGGCTCACCATTTGATTTTCCATATAAGTCAGTTGAAACTTTGTAGGATTGATGAAGATGATCCTAGCAGGGTTGCACCATCTCGAGCCCCTGTGTTTATCATAGGCAAACCAGAGTAGGAAGTGGAGGAGATACTTGCACCCTTCGACGAAATTCAAAGGCATGAGTACTTTGTACACTAGAAACACAGACTTGAAGAGGAGAATAGTTGGAAAAGGTGGGAGGCATTGCAGTAGTATGAAGATAAGGTCTAAGACTTAGAGAAACAAAACCTTGGAGCACTTAGACATGTGTTTGTTGGACATTGTTGGGATTGCAACGAGTTTAGTGGGGAAGGATGTAAGACCTCCACCTACGGATGGTAGTGGGTGTGTTGCTAGGCTGGATGTGGAAGGTTGTCTCAAAAGTATGGAACACTAGATGTGCTTGCCCAAATGATTAGACAAAGTGGTGAGCCGTCCATGTTTCCTATATACGAAGGTTGGGACACCTTGGATGCACACAACGAACATGTAGACCCAAAGGAGTGACTTGTTCCATGACGTGCATACGTCGCCTTCTAATGGATTGAAATGCGATTGAACTCATTGACCCACTTGGACACACAACTTGGGGTGCACTTGGGTGTAGGTGAATGGAATGGTTAGGTGGATAGGATGACCTGGGCATGCTCGAGACAACCCAATGGACAAGACGACTCGGGCAGACAAGACGACTTGGGTGGACCTGACACAAGTTAGAACAATTCAATGGACGATTGGCTTGAAGTGAGATGAACAACACTTGGGTCCACTTGGTATGATGGGGCTTGCTAGTGCATGATAAGACTGATATAAGTATGTGGACGCCTCAATGAGCTAAGGCATTTAAGCAAGTGAGTTGCAAGAGTCATCGAGTGGTCCGCAGGAGCCAAGTTTAGGGTTTGGCATTACAAGTTGACTTGCATTGGCTAAATGACAAAGAGATGTAACAACACTTACAGGAGGCAGACCTATGGATGCTTCAAGGGTTGGATTGACATTTGGTTGGTTGGTTGCCATTTTACTTGTAATATGTAAATGAGCTATAGGTAGATTCGTTGCGCTATTCTATCGTACTTGTAACATTTTTTATATAATGAAGAGTTTGGGCACTTGTGTTGGTGCCCGTCCATCTTTGTGTTCTATGGTTGTCGCTTGTGTATTAAATGTTACTATTCATTGTATGCTTGTGTTGTCTAAGTTGTGAAATTAGCTAAGTATAAGAACTGTTGGGATGTTTTAAGGTCGTGATTGGACATATGCCTATGTGTTAACTGTTGGATGATCTAAGTTGAGTAGGACTTGGCATTGCATCTAATTATTGTAGCTTAAAGTGAAGTTATGGGCATACTTTAAGTGAAGAGGCGTAGGTTGGTCAAGCCACAACAATCGAGGCAATGTAGTGCCACATGACTAGAGATGATGAAATGAAAAATTTCGGGCAAGACTCTTAGGATTGTGACAATAGGGATGCAGTTCCGTTCGATGGTGTCTTGAAGCCATGACTCCAATTGTGAGCGAATTAATGGATGTAATGCAATAGCTGACACAACAAGATTGCAGTTCCGTTCGGCTCAGGCTCCAAAAGAGGTGCGAGGTTAACGTCCATGAACACATGGTGATATAAATTAATTTTTGGAATTTTTATATTTTAATTAATTTTTATTTTTTATAAATATTTCCAAACCATATAAATTTGTCCCATCATAACTAAGCACCAATAAAAAATTAAAATATTTAATTTTAAAAATTTGTTTTTTTTTTTCAATAAAAAATATATAACATCTAGTATCTAAGCCGTCAAAATCACTTAAGAATGACACTCTATCTAGATCACGCCGACCTTTACCATGACTAGATTTTTTAAGTTGCTCCTCATTATAGGGATGGATTTCAAACCGGGATTACAAAACGAGCCCCATAGAAACCGCTCCATTGACATGGTCGTTGTTTGTTTATGATATTGTTCGAAGACTTTATGGAGTTTAATGCAATTTGTAATCCGAATACCCGATACTTGATGAAAAAGCGAAGTTGCTTAGCTGGTGTTTGTGGCCGGTGCTTTTATGGGCATTTTTATTATATTTTCAAAAGATACTTTTATATAAAAGGCCGTTGTCTCGCATTCAAATTCAAATTCGAGCGGGACATAGTTTTACTATCAATTAATTCGTTTTGTTGTTAGTTAGAGGTTTTATTTATTTATTTACGGGGGCGCTTTTCTGCACTTCTCTTCTATTGATCGGTTATAGATAGCAGAGGAGCATACACAGTGCCTAGATACAGACAATAATGGGTGCCTCTCAGAGCCGGAGAGGAGACCTAGAGAGCTCCGACTCTGAATCAGAAAATGGAGAGTTTTCTCCTAATTCAAATGGTTTCCATTCTCCCACAGGTAGCACCCCAGGAGACCACAGATCGAGCCCAGCTGCCAATGGCCTCGATGCAAGATTTACATCTCTGTCTCTTAACAGCTCGCCTCAGGTGGACAGCGATGCCCTAACAGTAAAACTGTATCGACATGTTGGAGGCAACTCCAAAGAAGCCAAGTGGGCGGTCTCTGATAAACTGGTGAGCTGCAAGTTTGTCCGAGAAGGAGACGAAGACGAGGATGGAACAGACGAAGATGAAGGGGGTATCACGAAGAAGAGCTTCAGGAGTTGGTTGCTGAGGGTGGGCTCGAAGGTTCGATCTCGGGTGGATAACCATTTGCAGATTCAGATGTTTGATGAGCAATTGAGGGTTGATTTTGTTAGCCAAGGAGTCTGGGCCATGAAGTTTCTGCGCCCAGAAGACTACAGAGACTTCGTTGCGGAGTTTCAGAATTGCATTTTTGAGAATACTTATCTTCTGGAAGCCACGGAAGAGAACAAGGTCAAAGTATTTGGTAAGGATTTTCTGGGCTGGGCCAATCCTGAGGCTGCCGATGACTCTGCCTGGGAGGATGCAGAGGAGGAGCAACCTCAATCGCAAACCCCTTCGGACAAGAATTTCAGAGAAGAGTTCGAAGAGGCGGCCACAGGTGGTATCCAGAGTTTAACTATGGGTGCCCTAGACCACAGTTTCTTGGTGAGCGAATCAGGCGTTGAGGCTGTTAAGAATTTTCATTATGGGATTCAAGGCAAGGGCATGGTTGTCCCCTTCAGGAATGGGGAACTGGGGAGCCGGGGGGCTTCTTCTTTGTCTACTCCCAAGAAGGCATTGCTAATGAGGGCGGAGACCAACATGCTTCTCATGAGCCCTGCAAATGAGGGAAGGCCCCATTCCACCGGTATTCACCAGCTTGATATCGAGACTGGCAGGGTCGTAACAGAATGGAAATTCCAGAAAGATGGAACCCCTGTTACAATGAGAGATGTCACCAATAACAGCAAAGGTTCCCAGATGGATGCCTCTGAATCCACGTTCTTAGGTCTCGATGACAACAGGCTCTGCAGGTGGGACATGAGAGTCAGGCATGGCAATGTTCAGGAGCTTGCCAGCCCTGTGTTGAGTTGGGAGGGTGGGCATCAGTTTTCTAGAGGGACTAATTTCCAGTGCTTTGCCTCAACCGGTGATGGGTGTGTGGTGGTCGGTTCTGGTGATGGGAAGATCCGTCTATATGGAAAGACATCCATGAGAATGGCCAAAACAGCATTTCCGGGCCTTGGATCACCCATCACACACGTCGATGTCACCTTTGATGGGAAATGGATTCTTGGTACCACTGATACTTATTTGATTCTCATAAGTACTCTTTTCACAGACAAGGATGGGAAGGTGAAGACGGGTTTCAGTGGTAGGATGGGGAATAAGATTGCAGCTCCAAGGCTACTCAAGCTAACTCCAGTCCATTCACATCTTGCAGGAAAGAAGAACAAATTCCATGGTGGCCAGTTCTCTTGGGTAAGTACCCTTGCGCTATCTGCTTAGCATTTTTAGGTTTCAAATGTTTTATTTTGTCTTTGCTTTTATTTAGTTTTTCTTGGACAAGATGCTTCCTATTACTCTCCAGTTTCAGCTGGGTGGCCTCTCTACCAGCGGTTTCTTTCCCTTTACCTTGGATGATAGGAGAGTAGGGTTTCCTAGTACTGTCATTCCCTCGGGATCGTATAGCTGGGCCCACCCAGCCCCAGTCAGTCCTTTGGGGATATCTTCGGCCAAAACGTCGGCCCTTTCACAGTGATTAATGACTATGACAGCCAGCCAATACTGGTGTCCACTATGGTGCACTCAAATCGCCTCATTTTTGGGGAGCTCTGTTTTTCCAATGAGTCCAAGTTTGAGTCCAAGTTTGTTTTTTCAATGAGTCAAAGTTCCATGTATTTTAATCATTTTTTCAAAAATCTGACGATCCAGGTCGTCTTAAAATTGGCCAAAATTCCTAGAGTCAAAGTTCCATCACATAGATGAAACTCTAACTTCTGGCATAGTTCCAATCAGATTTAGGGCCAAATTTAACCGGAAAACTGAGGCAGTTTGAGTGGTTTGAGTGATCTTTATCCCATGCTGCCCATACCTAGGTCCTTTCCCTCTCCCTCAGTCATCAGGACCTGCAGGACCCTCTCCTGTGCAGCCCCAGCCTTTGGTTCTCTTATTTTATCATAACATCTGTACTATCTTTTTGCTGAACAGTTAGTTTATAGTTCCTAGCTAGATATTTAGCTCCTTTTTCCTTTCTTCAGCTTCTTATACTGATCTGAGAGTTGCTTTGCACTCCCATATTGTATTTACACTGGATTACATCTGTTAGTCTCATTGACCTACTTTTGTGATCACTTGTCAGATTTGGTAAAATTATCTCATCTTATTATCATTGTGCCACAAGTGCACCCTTTCTCAATCTGGGAATATTACAATGCAGTGTAGCCAGCTTACAACACTTGACACCTGAGGAAGATTCCTTTGTTTAAGAAACCATAGGTGGGGTATATATATTCTGTCAAAGTACCTGGGATTTGCACCTTGCTCTTCTCCAATCTAGGATTATTACAATGCAGTGTAGCCAGCTTTCAACACCAAAGCCTCAACCACTTGAAATGGCTGGCCTGCATGGCTAAGATGGCTCACTTGGGGTGAAACATGTCTTTAGGAGATTTGAACTTTGGTGGGGGTGTGAAACACCCCTGCTTTAACATATAACCAGGCCCCTGTTAATGGTGTCAAATGGTTTTATTTTGTCAAGTCTTTTCACAGGCATGAAAATCCATATAGTTCTAGTATACATGGGAACATTTTTAGCCTAAAGGAATAACATGCATTAAGGAGTTGTAAAATTCCCCTATCTTGTACATGTTCACATCTGCATTGAGAGAAACAAGTTACACTTTACAACCTGGGTGAAGAGACATGTCAAATCTTGTACATGTTCACATCTGCATTGAGAGAAACAAGTTGCACTTTACAACCTGGGTGAAGAGACATGTCAAATCTGTGAATGGGCAACAGTACCGAAATTTGAAAATAAA
>ML843552.1:60499-73697 GCA_009831015.1 Picea engelmannii
TCTTCCCTTCTCGAGTTTCTTCTCTATTCTTTCCAGGCTCTTCAAAAATTTTAAGTTTAATTCACCCTGTCGATCCCTGACTTTCATGAGCTTTCGACTATCAGCTCGGCGAGCCTTGGCCTCTCTTTGAAATCCTTCAATGATTTTCATTATGTGTCCTTCCTTATCCTTCTCTTTTCCATGCCCATTGGAGTTCAATCCTTCGATTCCCAGGTTGACTTCCTTTCCTTCCTGTTCATCTTCTGTTTCGGGGGTAATCTGCCCCTTTCCCCACTCCATACTCGACGTTGTTTAACTGGAGTCCTGACCTCCGTTGAACTCTGCACATGCACTGTGCAATTAAATTCGAAGTCTTTCAGGATATTAAACCTTCCAGAACAATCCACAACATTTATAAGCCAATACGAACAAGAACAAAAGACATTTTGATTCAAATAAGTTTTCTGAGCTCTCGTTCGGTTCTGCAATTTTCATGTTTTCGAAACTTTCATTTTCGGCACTTCGGGATTTCGGGACTACGGGTTTTGGTCCATGAATATCCAACAGTTAAATATTCATAACCAGAGTCACCCTTTTTGCAACTCGTGATCTCGCGAGTTCATGAGTCGAAGACCCTCGACTCATTTCCTCTAACCACCGATACCCGAGATGTGACACGGGTATGGCTCCCTCATCGCTAGCATCTGCTACGCATGACCGTAGTCTAGGGCTAAGTGCTAGCACTCTTCGCTACTCACACCTTCGTGAGCTATGGCATCCAACCCTGGTGCCTCCCTTTCACGAAACCCCGAGAAGCGATGTTGACTTTTCTCCTCTTGTTCTCGCTACTTCGCGACTTCGCGAGTTTCAATGTCGAGCTCCCATGCCCTTATCTCGCGAGTCCCCGAAATCTCGAATTACTTTATTCTCCGGGCCCACAGCACAACTGTCACCCTTCACCACCGTGGCATGTGGTACGTTCATGAGGCCCCACGTCGCTTTTTAACGACGTCATCGGGTCCCACCTCTCTCGCTTCTCTTCTCGACCCATTGGCACGTGGTACATCTCCATGTGTCCACATCCATTCCTAGTAAAATCCAACGGTCAGATCTTTCTCAGATCTACGACGCAGATCCTTTCGGCGTTTCGGGGTTTCGGGTGTCGGAAGTTCGTGCATCCACACATCTTGAACTTCCATTTGCCGAAATCACGAATTCACTGTCTACTAACTTACTTGATCCAACAGTCAAGTTCTTCTCCCACGATCTACGGTGTAGATTGTTTTGGGATTTCGGGTTTCGAAGGTGTTCACCTCTTCTCACCTCCCATCTCCCAGAACGTCGATTTCTTCCTCAATCATACCCGCTACCTCAATCAACTTTTCCGTTGATTTCTACAGAATCAGAACCCTCGAATTACCGATGGAGGCCTAGCACAAGCTAGCTCTTTCTCTGTCTCTCCGTTCCCATGTGATCGCGGGTCATGATCACGGTTCAAATAAACGCAGTGCCTCTTTTTATTTCGCGCCCAAACTTAAAGCCGACATCTCTTCCTCACATTGGACGGTCGTTACAGACCTGGAGATTCCCTGAAGGAATCTCGTCCGTTCATCGGGACTTAGCCACATGCTAACGTCCCGACATTATGGGTCGAGATTTATCAAGGTGAGAGTCCGAGTTCTTGTCAACGGAACTCCCGAATCCCCGATCCCCGATTTCCTGAAACGGGTAATCTCACGACACATGGCCTCCGTCATTCATACGGTCTAGATATATTTCGTGGATTTCGTCCCTATTCACTGGGGTTTTAACCCTCGGATATCTCTTGATAGATCCAACGACTGTCGGGTTTTCCAGCCGAGATCTGACGGCTCAGACAGTTCCTAACTAATTCGGGATTTCGTGTATCGTGATTTCCACACTCCTGTGCAATTTTCAAAAGGGCTTTAAACCCCGTGCACACTTTCCAGAGCTGACGGTCATGAGGGTTCACCTTCCCTCCCGAACAGATCCTAAAGATCCTACACTTCTGGCGTGGAGTCCTCTCTCCCTGTGGACTCATACCATACTGGCTGCGGTTTCATAACGCCGCTATACCTCCTGAGCTTAAAAACTCGTCAAGTAACTTCTTGACACTTTGGAGCATACCAGGGTCCGAAATTAGCCTTCCAGACCCAATTTCCCCTCGCATTCTCGGTCCAAAGACCGCTCCACTAGCCCATCTAGGCTCAGTGTCGAAACCTTGGCTCTGATACCAAACTGTAGCGCACCCTTTTTCTGGCTACCAAGGTTTAACCGCCATTAAGAGAAGGTTATAACACCACTCTATACATAACTCATTTAAGCATAGAGTAAAACATATTATTTACTACTATAATTAACAATCCATAGAATTCCATATTAATTCGTATACACAACGGAAATCATGATAACATAAACAGTAGAGTCATGCAAAACGTGATAAAAACATAATCATATACTTATCTTTTAACAGTGGTAGAATCCACCAACCAAGTGCAGGCCTTCCACGAACCTCCCAGCCTTAGACCGCACTGCTTATCAGCTCAGCAATGGGTCACCCCCGAGATGGGACTAAGCTCCACCCCAAGGCAAGGAAATCTAGGCTAGGCCGAGGTTACAGGGAAAACAACACATAAAATATGGAAGGATTCTTCCCATGATGCCATCTTACGCCCACTACTATCAGACTCTCATTCCCCACATGCCTGTTCCGCCCGGGAGTATACACCTTCACAAGCACAGTCCATCAGTGCTAACCTCCCTCTGAGGGTCTCGGAAACAGGCCAGATCAGGAAGTCTCAGATCCTGAAGTTGGTGCTGGACACTCTCTGGAAGAAATCTCTTCCAACAACATCCACCTCCCTCACCTAGAGAGAGATCACACACAGGCTCAATCACAACTCGCGCTGGCCATCAAGCCACGCATAGTCCAGCTCTACGTGGTTACCATAGCCAACTGAAAATACAAACAGGGCCTCCCAAATGGGCTCAACAATGGCTCGAGGCCTCATAGTGATGGTTCACATGAATGCATGATGAGTAACTCCTGCAGGGGTCGACACAGAATCCATGACTCAGAATAGAGGGTGAGATCGACTCTTCAGAACAACACAGGCTTTCCCACTGGTTCAACAATGGCGGAATGGTTCAGGGTCTCGGCTTTGGAATAAAGCCTCCACACATAGGTTCGATCAGTCGGACAGAGGATGTGCACGGACTATCAAAGACAATACGGGTTCACGACTCTCAGAACGCACGCGGTATTCTTGCAGAGGTTGGGTTGGTCGTACTGTTCAACGTTCTCTACACGCTCAGGTAGTAGGGTGGAATGGAGGAGGAACCCTTCTCATAGCTCACCCTGGCCATTTTATTCGCATGCGTCAGGGTTGACACTTGTCACCCATGCAAATGCATGCATTCCACCAGCACGCGTCTCCCTTGCATGTTCTCCCCTTGCCAGAAACTTAGGATAAAACATAAAATGCACATGTCTTTTGGGATAATATTAAAATATTATTCCCAGGCTTAAGTCCCCTAGGCTTAGCCCCTAGGCTCAACACTTAGCCCCTTTTCCCACCTTCAGCCCCTAATTCCTTGCCCACCTTATGGATGCTTAGTACCCCTTCACTCATTCATCGTGGTCGGTCTGCACATGGCGATGTTTATGTTTTATTAATTGTTCTGCATGATTACATATACAACAGCAGGCTCCTGGCCTTCAACACTTAATCTCCCTGGCCTAACAACACATAAGCCTCCAGCTTATAATAACTCGGCTCACCAGCCTATAAATCATAATTACAATTCCTTTCAGAACATGGTTTACTACGGGGCTTGGCCTTGGGGACACTACACTCATACATATGTTATACAATCCACATGCATTTAAACAAATAAACACATTTAAGTTCAGAGTAAAACATATTATTTACTGCTATAATTAACAATCAATAACGTGTCATATTAATTCATATACACAGTGGAAATCATGATACATAAGAATCACATTCATGCAAAACATGATTAAAGCATAATCAAGTACTTATCTTCTAACAATGGTAGATTCCACCAACCGAGTGCAGGCCTTCCACGAACCTCCCAGCCTTAGACCACACTGCTCATCAGATCAACAGTGGGTCACCCCCGAGCTGGGACTAAGCTCCACCCCTAGGCAAGGAATCCTAGGCTAGGCTGAGGTTACAGGGAAAACAACACATAAAATCTGGAAGGATTCTTCCCAGGATGCCATCTTACGCCCACGACTATTAGAATCTCATTCCCCACATGCCTGTTCCACCCGGGAGTATACACCTTCACAAGCACAGTCCATCGGTGCTAACCTCCCCCTCTGGGTCTCGGCATTAGGCCGGATCAGGAAGTCTCAGAGCCTGAAGCTGGTGTTGGACACTCTCTGGAGGAAACCTCTTCCAACAACATCCACCTCCCTCACCTAGAGAGAGATCACACACAGGCTCAATCACAACTCGCGCTGTCCATCAAGCCACGCACAGTCCAGCTCTACGTGGTTACCATAGCCAAATGGAAATATAAACACGACCTCTCAAACAGGCTCAACCATGGCTCGAGGCCTCATAGTGATGGTTCACATGAATGCATGATGAGTAACTCCTGCAGGGGTCGATACAGACTCCACGACTCAGAACAGAGGGTGAGACTGGCTCTTCAGAAAAAGACAGGCTTTCCCACTAGTTCAACAATGGCGGAATGGTTGAGGGTCTCGGCTTCGGAACAGATCCTCCACGCATAGGTTCGATCAGTCGGACAGAGGATGTGCACGGTTCATGACTCTCAGAACGCATGCAGTATTATTGCAGAGGTTGGGTTGGTCATACTGTTCAACGTTCTCTACACGCTCAGGTAGTCGGGTGGAATGGAGGAGGAACCCTTCTCACGACTCACCCTGGCCATTTTATTCGCATGCGTCAGGGTTGACACTTGTCACCCATGCAACTGCATGCGTTCCACCAGCACGCGTCTCCCTTGCATGTTCTCCCCTTGCCAGAAACTTAGGATAAAACATAAAATGCACATGTCTTTTGGGATAATATTAAAATATTATTCCCAGGCTTAAGCCCCCTAGGCTCAACACTTAACCCCTTTTCCCATCTTCAGCCCTAATTCCTTGCCCACCTTATGGATGCTTAGTCCCCCTTCACTCATTCATCGTGGTCGGTCTGCACATGGCCGTGTTTATGTTTTATTAATTGTTCTGCATGATTACATATACAACAACAAGCTCCTGGCCTTCAACACTTAGGCTCCCTGGCCTAACAACACATAAGCCTCCATCTTATAAGAACTCGGCTCACTAGCCTATAAATCATAATTACAATTCCTTTCAGAACATGGTTTACTACGGGGCTCGGCCTTGGGGACACTACAGTAACCTTTGACAGATAGAATGATTTCGGAAGCAACACTAGACCCAATAGATAACCAATAGAAAGAGAGAGAGAGCACACCTTTCTCCTAGGGTAGCGCACCAAACAAAAAGTCCCAAACCATAGACCAAGACCAATACCCAACTGTAGTAGTTGCAGCTGCACTCTTCCTCTAGACTTGTGCACCACTTTCTTGAGTGTGAGTGTGTTACCAAATGAGCTCAAGCACCTTCTATTTATACTAATTTGGTCAGGTGAACACGTGTCTCTTCAAGCAAGGATGACATGTCCTTTTCTGCATATAATACTTTAATATTACTTATTCTGCCGAGCCGACTTGTCTTCCAAGGTTTTCACACATCTGTTTAGTGTTAGGATATTTAGACACTTAAGAGTTAATTAAAATCTACTTGGTATAATGTGTTGTTAGGAAAAAGTGTGTTTCTTTAGTATGCATTAGTATACATTTGTAGTTAGGAAATCCAACGGTCACGATATCTTCCCGACATAGAGTGATCCGACTGTTCATATTCTCCTCGATCTTAATGACCATTGATCCATGGCTTAACACCCGATTGGTCCATGATCTCTATTTAAAAAGCACAGAGGGTCATTTGTCGATGATCGATTGTGAGAAACTCTCTTGTAAAATCTTTCTGTAATCTTTTTCTTTTGCATTAATAAACTGCTCCAAGTGGCCGTGTTGGTTGGGGTCGTGGATGATTCCATGTAGGGGTTTTACCACATAAAAATATCGGTGTGTTGATCTTTGATCTGGTTGTGTGAGTGGTTACTGAAGGTGATCATATTTTGTTGGAATATCTGTGTTGTCGAACATGGTATCAGAGTCTGTTTGAAGACCTTCTCTTGTTGTAGATCGAGATCGTGAAGCCGAGTTGCCTCATCTCCGTTTTCTGCCATTTCCATACATTTCTGGGCTGAGAAGACTGTTCCATTACGTCCAAAATGCTTGTTTCAATCAGGAACACATTTCATTTCACTCGAAAGGGTTTCCGTTTTCCCAAGATACAACCATTTCAGCTAGATCTAGAGGTATAAAGCCTGAATATGCCCTTTTTAATTTTTTGCAGAGTATTATTTTTGTTTTATATATATATATTTTTTAATATATTTTTCCGGTTTGCTACTATTTTAGATCCGCGCATGCTCTTTGCCCTGCGTCCTATGCGATCTCGACAAATCATAAACATATAAGAAAATTTTCATTTTTCGGGTAAGCTAACCGAGATCTAACCCTTGTTGTCATTGATAAGCGAATTTTTTTTCTTGTGTGAAAATAGTTTTTTTTAGCACGCTCTCCAAAGCCGTCAACAACAACAACAACAACAACAATCCTCCTGCTAAACAATACAATATGTTTTGCTAGCTCACTTGGTTAAAAGTTTCCTTATTAAGTAAGAGGTCTTGAGTTCAAGTCTCTTTTTGTTATCTTTTTTGAAAAAGTTCATGCTCCATTGTAAAACATATTTCACTTCAAGTATAAAAGTGAATCACTATAAGTAGCTTTAATATTTTATTTTAGAGTTGTTTATTTTGCATGCAACTTTATTTTATAAAGTAACTTCATTGTAAAAATGATCCTCACTTCTTTTTATAAAAGTGGTTCATTTCATAAAACAACTTATTTGTAAAAGTGAGGTTATTTGGAGGGGTATCACCACCACATGATTCTTTGGTTACCGTTTATGCCTTTTTTTTAAAAGGGCATAACTTTCACATCCGAAGTCCGTTTTCAGTGCGTTTTTTTTTTAAATCGCCTAATGTTTCGAGATATTTCCATCTAGATCATCATTTTTAGTTTTAAAATCCATATTATATGCATATTTAATATGGATTCTTCCAATAATCATTTGCATACCAACACCAACTACTTCTAATGGAAATCCCATATGGAGGATTTATTAAGAAGTAAAGGCTTGTACCAGATTACCTTGGGAAAGGAAAACAAACCCACTGATACTGATAAGAAATTCAAATGGGCTAATAGGAGTTATAAATTACGTGAACTAATCAGAATGTCCATCTCTACTGATTTAAGGTTCCACCTTCAAGAAATTAATGGCCCCGATGAAGCTTGGGAAAATCTTGGCTCTATGTTTGGTAAACACAATGTTATTCAAGCACATCAGTTAGAAAATCAAATACTGACTTTAATTCCAAATGATTTTTCTTGCATTGAAGACTATCTATCTAAGTTTAAAACACTCAGAATTTTATGTGAAGAATGTGAGATAAAGCTGGAGGAAGAGCATTGCATCTATATTATTCTTTCTAATCTAGGTAGTGCATATTCTGTGTTTGTATATACCTTTTATCCCATGAGAGAGGCTCTAGGGAAAGCTTATCAAAAACCCACTCTTGATTCCTTTTGTGATGCTTTGATTAGAGAGCAAGATAATATTGTACAACTTGGAGTGATCGGCACTACAGGTACCTCCGAAAATTCCTTAGTCGCCCAACATAAAGATAAACGCAAGAATTCCAAGAAGCAACATCCTCGCCACAACAACAAGCAATATAAGGGTCCCAAACCCACTTAGACAACTTCAAATCCTAATGGTGACAAAGGAGCGAAATCTAAAAATAAGAAGACCGACAGACATTGCAACTTTTGTGATAAAGATGGTCATGATGAGTCTACATGTTTCAAGAAGATGGCAGCTTTAGAAGCAACGATGAAGAAGCACAACATTAGTTTTGATTCTACTTCTTCTTCTTCTCATGGACATGCACTTTCTGCTTCTAGTTTCTCCTTCAATGCAACTTCTATTTCTTMTTATGATGAGTGGCTTATTGATTCTGGAGCATCTTATTATATGGCTAAGGATAAATACATATTTTCTGCTCTAAATGAATGTAACACCAAGAAAATATTTGTTGGTGATGATAAATCTCTTAGTGTTGTAGGATTTGGAAAAAWTCAAGTAGATAATGGTCATTTCAATGATGTATTGTGTGTTCCAAGTCTTTCTTGCAACCTTCTATCAATATATCAAATCACTCATTCAGGTGAAGGTAAAACCGTAGAGTTTTCAACTCACCAAGTTGTAATAAATGATCTAAAAGATCCTAAGCATGTTCGTGCAACTAGAATTGTTGATGATATTACTAGGTTGTACAAGTTTGACAACTTTGGGTCATCATCTTTTCCATTAGTTTTTGTTGATCATAGCGATGACTTGAGAAAAATTTGGCATGAACGATTTGGTCATCTAGACTATCGCTCATTGCAACAACTATGTAGTCAACAGATGGTGACTGGTCTTCCTCTTGTTTCATGCATAGATGGTGTTTGTGTCGGTTGTGTTCTCGACAAACATCATCAGGACAATTTTGACAAACGTGCCTCTTGGCACGCCTCGAGCCCTTTGCAACTTGTTCACAGTGACTTGTGTGGTCCACTTTCTTCTCCTTCTTTTTTTGGGTGCAAGTATTTATTAACTTTCTTTGATGACTTTTCCAGACGTACTTGGGTTTAATTCTTAAAAATTAAGAGCGAAGTTTTTGACAAGTTTATGGCCTACAAGGACCTTGTAGAAAAGCAATCTGGACATCAAATTCAAAGGTTAAGAATAGATAATGGAGGCGAATATGTGAAAAATAATTTTACAAGTTACTGCACTACATAGGGAATCCAATTGCAACACACTATTCCATATACACCACAAAAAAATGGTGTTGCTGAGAGAAAGAACCACACATCAAAAGAAATGTCTAATTGTATGATCCAATCTAAGGGATTAAGTCTAAAGTATTGGGCGGAAGCCATCAACTATACAAATTGCATAGTAAATCTCACTCCCACAAAGGATCTTAAAAACATAACATCGAAAGAAGCTTGGACTAAAATTAGACCAGATGTAAGTCACGCCCGTGTATTTGGCAGTATAACATGGGCTCACATTCTTGATGAGAAAAGGAAAGCATTGCAGCCTAAAAGTGAGAAGTGTATATTTGTTGGTTATTCTAAAGATTTCAAAGGTTATAGACTTCTTCAACCACATTGTAATGAAATTATTATTAGAAGAGATGTTAAATTTGATGAAAATCTCCTGGCTTGCAAGCCTAATTCGGCGATTGTACCTTCTTCGTTTGTGAGTCATCTTCGAAGTTTGTGCCTTCTTCAGTTCCTATTATGGTTTCTTCTTTAGATGATGATAATTATGATGAAAATATACCTCTGCATTCTCACCTTCCTCCAGATGAGTCCATTGAACATGAACCAACACCAACACCGCTGCTTCCTAGATGGGTCCATTCAACATGAGAAGTAACTGGTGATCTTGTCGGTGATCCTTCATATCAACGTCATACACGTTCTCAGTTCCAACGAGCCTCTTCTCTTTTGTCTCAAGTTTTAGAGACTCATGATCCAGAGATATTTGCAGAAGCTTCAGGTCATCCAGATTGGGATACAACAATGAATGAAGAGTAGTGTTCTTTAATGGAAAATGATACTTGGGATCTTGTACCTCTTCCAAAAGGAAGAAAAGTTGTCATATGTAAATGGGTCTACATAACTAAGTATGTATCAGATAGAAGTGTTGAAAGACACAAGGCTCGGTTAGTTGCCACATGATTTTCCCAAGTTGAAGGAATTGACTATAATGAAACCTTTCCCCCTATAGCCAAAATGAATTCCATCCACCTTGTTCTTGCCCTTGCTACCTCACATAAATGGGAGGTCCATCAGATCCATGTTAAATCCGCCTTCTTGCATGGGGATTTGTAAGAATAAATCTACACAGAACAACCTCCTGGCTATGTCTAGAATGACTCTAGCCTTGTTTTTCGCCTTAAGAAATCTCTTTATAGTCTTAAGCAAGCTCCTCGAGCTTGGTATGCCAAAATGGACAACTTTCTTATTGACACCATATTTTCTAGATGCCATTCTGATGCTAATGTCTATATCAATAAAGTAGGAGGCCATCTCATAATCCTTGTCCTTTGTGTTGATGACCTTATCCTTACTGGTAGTGACTCAAAACTTTTAAACCATGTGAAAAGAATCCTTAAGAAGAAATTTGAAATGACAGACTTAGGATTTTTGCCTTATTTCCTTTTCCTCGAAGTTTTGCAAACCAATGAATGGATTTTTCTTTGCCATTCTAAGTATGCTTGTGACCTTCTTCTTCACTTTCACATGGATTATTGTAAACAAACCCTTCTCCCTTCCAGTTTGAAGTCAAGCTTGCTACCACCTATACTTCTTCCGAAGTTGATGCCTCCTTGTACCGTCAGTTAGTTGGTAGCCTCTTATACTTGAATCATACCCATCTTGATCTTTCCTTTTCTATTGGTCTTGTTTCCCGATATATGCAAACACCCCATGAAAGCCATTGGAAAGCAACTAAAATGATACTTCGGTATGTCCGTGGTACAGTTCAGGGGGGACCCCTTTATCGGTTGGTTTCATTGATTCAAATTGGGCCGGTGACCCTAATGATCATAAGTCTACTGCAGGTTATGTTTTCAGCCTTGGTTCATGACCTGTCACTTGGGCCTATAAGAAACAACAAGATATTCACTTTCTTCAGTAGAAGCAGAGTACTGAGGAGTGGTAAATGCAAGTCATGAAGCCTTGTGGCTTCGACATATCCTTTTAGAGTTTGGATTCCAACATCAACATCTGACCAACCTTTGCTGCGACAATCAAAGTTCCATCAAGCTCGCCAAAGACCCAGTTCAAAATCAATGTCAAAAACACATCGAGCTACACATGCACTTCATGAAAAATCTCATTCATGATCAAGTTATTGAAGTGCTCTTTTCCCCTATAGAACATCAAGTTGCATACATTTTCACAAAGTCTCTTACAGAAGCGAAGTTTTTCAAACTTTGATCTATGTTAGGAGTTCAGGAAGTTTTCATTAAGGGGGGATAGACTCTAATACCTCCTTCCTTCTCCTATTGTGTCACTATTGTAAATCATTCAATCCTATCCCAAGTTGTTCTTAAGGGGAGATGTTTAGATCTTTAGACACTTAGGAGTTAGTTAAGATCTACTTGGTCTAATGTGTCGTTAGGAAAAAGTGTGTTTCTTTAGTATGCATTAGTATGCATTTGTAGTTAGGAAATCCGACAGTCACGATATTTTCCCGACATAGAGTGATCCGACAGTTCATATTCTCCTCAATCTTAACTACCATTGATCCATGGCTTAACACCCAATTGGTACATGATCTCTATTTAAAGAGAATGGAGGGTGATTTGTCGATGATCGATTATGAGAAACTCTCTTGTAAAATCTCTTTGTAATATTTTTCTTTTGCATTAATAAATTGCTCCAAGTGGCCGCGTTGGATGGGTTGGTGGATGTTTCCCTGTAGGGTTTTACAATGTCAAAACATTGACGTGTTGATCTTTGATTTGGTTGTGTGAGTGGTTACTTAAGGTGTTTTTCCTCTGTTGGAATACATGTGTTGTCGAACATTTAGGTTTTCTCTTGCTTCCAAAATATTTTATTCCAGTCAAAGGTTTATCCATGGAGGTTAATACCTCCCACAAGTACCAAAACATCAAAACTCCCTTTTATCTAGGGAGGTATTTAACCATGATGTTCCCTTCTGGTATTCATAGCCTTGCTCGCTATGCCATGATCCTCTCGTCATGGTTACGCATACCATGCTATTGGTAGCATCATTACATCACACATGGCTACACCAATGTGGCCTTGCCAATCTAGTCTATGGGACACAACCCGCTAGAGAACACTAGAGCTACATATCGTAGTGTGTGTCACCATCATCATCATGGGATACACTCACATGACGTTCTCACCCATGGCTACACCCATGTAGTGAGTATCATCATTATCCATCCATCTCACATGGAATGGGAAATACCTACATGGTCTTGTAGACCGGTAACATCATCAGAGTTACACAATATATATCATGATCATCCATATCATATTACAAGCAAAAGGAGACCGTAGCTCGTGTTGAGGTAATGAAATTTTCTTGTTAGTTCCCATTCTCCCTTTCCAGCTATCGAGTAGTAGACCTTAGCTCGAGTTGAGGAAAGGGTACTCGACTTGGCAGTTACTGAGCTAACGAGTTGTAGTTTCCTTCTTCGAGTGGAGCTAGAACCCGCTTGAATGGGGGCATGAGAGTCACCTTTTCTTAATAGGAAGGTAGCTCTTTTTTTGTAGTTGAGCTAGTACTTCTATTAGGGGAAGAAGTACGAGTAGTTCTTCTATTAGCTGATGAGATAGTATGAGTGTTTAGTTCTTGTATTGTATTTATATAATTGTATGAGATATTTACTTGTTGTATGAATTACTTGTTCTATTACAATAGCTTATCTCTTAGTTATGTGGTGGTCCAGGACAACGTGATGGGAATGACGGGGGGTGGGGGGCGAGCTCACGAAAGCCATACCAAATGGTGGAGAATTGGCCAGGATATATCACTTAGAATCGCTATCTAAAACCTACCTCAAGTGCGTCTCAATGCAAGCGAATGGGACCTGAGATAAGGTCTGTTACTATATAATGCAGAGGGGTAGACGAGCCGATAGGCATTTCAACCCATAGTAGGTGCAAGTCAGTGGATTGGGAACGAGGCCGTAGAAGTTTCCAACGATGTTCTTAGCTGCCCGGAGCCATCCCTGAGTATCTATACGAATCATACTGATCCATCCCTTGAGTACCAATCCCCTAGACGTCCCCTATTTCCCCCTACCAATAGGTATTCTGATTATCCCTCCCGTAGGTTGAAGCAGTGGTGTAGGTGATCCCTCCACCAATCAATTTTGTGGGTAATACTTACCAT
>ML843553.1:0-16068 GCA_009831015.1 Picea engelmannii
TTGACACATGATTGGAACATACTTGGTACATGGTTGGATGCACTTGTTTATGGTATAGGTTGATTACAGGTTGGTGCATGGTTGATGCACTTGTTTATGGTACATGTTGATTACAGGTTGGTGCATGGTTGATGCACTTGTTTATGTTACAGGTAGATTACAGGTTGATGCATGGTTCAGATTTATTGGTACAGGTTTACAACAGTATATCTCACAGTGATAGTGTGACAATGGTTCCACCATTATACTTCTACTTCAGGGTGGCAGGACGGGGAAAGGACAGGTGGTTGTAGCTGGAGAACATTGGGGGTTGTAGCCTCCTTCTTGTTGTAGCCAGAGATTTGGGGAGTTGGAGCTTCCCTCAGGTTGTAGCCTGAGAAACTAGGGGGTTGGAGCCTCCTTCCAGTTGCAGCTGGAAAACAAAAGAAGTTGGTGCTTCCAATGAATGTAATTATTCAAGACATATAAGAAAACACATTCCTTGGTTTTCCCCCGATTTGGGTTTCCATGTAAAACACTGGTGTACTGTGTATGTGTGTGATTTTTTATTTATTACTGCTCATTATTGGATAATAATTCTACATTGATATAACATTTGAAGAAAAAGGATTATACTTATGTTATTACTGATTCACCCCCCCTCTCAGTAATCCAACAGTCCTGAGGCTATCCATATTTTCTCTACCCTTTGTTTTGCAGGTTGGGGCTTCCCTTGCCCTACTTCTACTATGCGGGGTTCCTAGACCCAAACTGTCATGTGTTTTGTTAAAGCTTCTGCTCGATTTTGACAGAATAACGACAAACCACACCCAAGGACGAGATGTATAGAAACTCGATTTCTATCTGGATGTATCTATGTAGACCAGCGTGGTACTTGAGCACTAGATGTTGCTCAGAATATTTGATACCTAGCTTGGTGTGCAAGGTATGGAATATATTTGTGAACTCTGGCACTGTTTGGTCCCTTTCCCACCGCAGTGTGGTTCATCTTGTATGCAGGTCATCATGACTTCCAACAGGGTAGTATTGTTCCTTAATATTATCCCTCAAGGACTCCCAAGTGAGTGTGACTGTAAATAATGAGGGTTCCTTTGTTTCCTTTTTCTCACAGAGATTCTCCCACCAATATTTGACATGGGGGATGACTTTGAGGAGCTCAAATGTAATCTTTCTCTATTAGAAAAGTTATGGACAAAAAAATACCCTTCTAGTAGATTCAACGATTTGTCTATAGCATCCATGTCTATCTGACCTTCAAATATAAGAATATCAAAGTTGATCTGTATTTTGAAGAGGGAAACACCCTCGCTCAAGGAAGATCCGTCGCCTGTTGGTAGACGCCAAAGGATTTGTGCAAAACTGTCCATGATCTTGTTCCTCTGTTGCACGAGGGATTCCTCGAGCAATAATTTGAAAGGATCTCCTCTCCCATCATCTTTCTTTTCTCCTTACATGGAAGGTCGCTTGGGCATGTGAGAGCTCTTGTCCTCGAGAGAAATAAGCTCAAGACCCAACTCTTTGTACCCTGGCCTTATCGGCGACATGCACTAAGAACGACAAGGAGAAAACTGATTTGATACCACTGATCTAGATTTTATGAGCATAATGAAAATAATACAGATCTATATTATTAACACATAGATACATTGAAAAATAACAGAGATACACTAAAACTTGGCTTCTATTCAATAACGAAATATGCTGAAACTGTAAAATGCAAACTAAACCAAGCTTGCTAGAATGGCGACGGCTTATCTCTGTGATCCCGATGGATCTAGGGAACATCAAAGAAGTTTCAGAAGTGTCCCAGGAGGCTCAGATTGTCTTCAACAGGTAGAAAAGGGAAAAAATTCGAAGTTCCCAAAACTTAATGAAAATGACATGACCACGAAGAACGCGTCGCAAGATTTGAAACGATGCAAACGACTTGTCAAATAGAGTTACAGATCAAAAGATATAAGGGGTCAAAGTTTTGGTCAACCCAACCCAATCAACATGGATGAGTCAACATCCGTACTGTCGATGTCAGCATCAGTACAGATGATGTCAGCATATGTACATACTATGTGGAAAGCGAAAAGGGTGACACATGTCATAATGACGTCAGCATGCAACGTGGCAACACCAGAGGATGCCACGTGTCACTCAGATTTTTGGCTTTTAGAGTGCCACGTGGACCAGTAAAAATGTTCAACGTGGCACCACCCATAAGACTCCATGTGTCACGAGATGACATGGAGATGATGTCAACATACGGGTGGACAAATAAGTGGATGCCACACCACATGACACCCCCAAAATGCACAATGACACTCTGTGGAAAAAAATTAATATATATATATATATATATATATATATATATATATATATATATATATATATATGTATGTATGTATGTATTTATATTAGAAACACTACCAAATATGGCGGTGTTTCTGCCATTTTAGGGTCACATTCCAACTAACCGTCGATTTAGCCACATTCCAACTGTGCACCAGAATAGTTAGCATCTCCGCCATTCTACCAACGGTCCACCAATTATAGCAGGCCGCCCACCAAAACCGCTGCTAGAATTAGTGGACCACGCCAAATTGTATGCTAAAAAAAGGGAGGCCCATGGGATTTGACCCTGGGACCTCCGCTAACTAAGCACCTAACTTAGCCTCCATAACCAACACACCAACAGACTCACTTAATGCATAGCCGCCGAAAAATATTATTTAAAGGGGGATTCAGTCAAAGTTCGGGACAAAGAAAGAGCACATACATGGAGCACGAGAGAGGAGTATGAGTGATCTCATATGGACTGTACTACCTGGTATGTATTTTGGCATGCAAACCGAAGCAAGGTCACCTCTTGGGCCAAAAAGTGTCCGACTCGGATCAAGGCGTGGAGACAGTCATTTTTAGGTAAAATGATGCCACAAATGCAATGATGGTGTTAGTTTTCTGATTTGAGAAAACATTATGTAGCTTAACTCCATAATGAGTAATTTATTGCAAAGGCAATGACATGGTAACCGAGGCAGAGGTGTCTCTTGGGCCTAAACGTCTCAGACTCGGATGGAGATGATTTGACAGACATTTTTAGGTGATTTGGCGACGTGAATCCACTGACGATGTTTGTTTTTGCAGCAAAACTTCATATAAGAAAGCTAAGTTTTGGAGAAGCCAATGTAAGCATGCATTTCATTATGCTGTTTTGTCATTAAATGTTGCAGCATAGCATGCGTGTTACAGGTTTGAAGGAGCATAGAGAGGTTGCAACAAGGCAACAAGATCAACTTATTCCTTCTATCTATTCATTTATTCTCTTCTTTCACATCAAATCAATCAATTATATGTGACAAAAAAATTGTGGCACTTGCATGATAAGTGGACAATGAAGCAGTTATGAATCTCGTGGTTTTAGGATATTTGTATGGGCTGCATAGTTGTGCTTGGATATGAGCAACAGATCTAAGTATTTTTATGGCTCCATGTTGACAGGGGTCATATTTTATTATTCCTCTTTTAATGTATTGAGTATGTGGGAATGATGTCCATGTCAGCATCATGGATGCCTCATGAGTATGATAACTTGTGAAGCTATATACATTCCTGATCACATTCTGATCTCTTATTGCCGTCACCGAAAAGGGACTTTGGCCTTACAACTTGTAAAGGAGAGACATCATTACAGTGAGGAGAATAAAGCGATTAGGCTTTGGAGCATGACCTGGAGAGGTAGCCCACATCGGGTGAACTCCATTATCAAGGGAAGTGTCATATCCATTATGTATATTATGTTTTTATGTTGTTTTCCCATGAATTTCCACACATATGATGTTAAATGCAAGCATGACATATCATACATAAGGAAAACTAAAGAGATTTCATTCACTTCAAATTCAAGTGCATAAGACTTCAACTTTACCTTTAATTGCAAATCGCTCAAGTAAAACGATCTATAACTGACCCTTTTGAAGGAGTGACAGAAACAACCAATTATTGGAAACTTATCTCCCGCAGGTTCAGATCATGTGGTATCAGAGCAGGCTTGATACTGATTGCAAGTGTTGAAGCTAAGGATGGCAAGGTCACCAAAATAGTCGTGGTTCGATGAACTTCAAGAACTCAACCAAATTCTTCAAGAAGAGAATGATGGATTGAAGACATTGTTGCATGTTGCATAAGAAGAGAACCAAAGGTTGCAAGAGTAGTTTCAAGCCATGAAGATGCAGATAGAGGAAGGCTCTACGAATGAGATAGTGACAAGACCATATTGTGACCAAGGCAACTTCACCAGTTATGGGTGCGAGAATGAAAATTCAAATGCATGCACACTTTTTCAAGCAAATGAAGATGACCTACATGCATCCATAAACCAAGGGGGATTCCTAGAAGCATCTTCCACTGATCCTTCTCTCAAGGAACAACTTGACACATCTCAAGAAGTAGACCAAGGGTCCCAGTTTGAGGGGGAGGTAAATAAACCATGTGTAGTTCCTTGCTTGATTAATGATGATGATTATTTTGAAATCCTTGAAAAACATGCTTCTTGCATCGACTTTAAGTTGATGAGAAAAATGGGATACAAAGGAGGAGGCCTTGGAACCAATGGCCAAGGTATTGTGGATCCCATTGAGGCAGTGGTTTGGCCTCAATATGCTAGGATAGGCTATGTCCCAAAGGATGTTGGAGAAATCTCCAAAACCATTCAGGAAGAAGACCCCATGTCAGTCACTGAGACTCCAGAAGTCAACAGTTCATTAGGAGATGAAACTGATTCAGAGCAGGCTGAGAGCACAAATTTTCATGATCGAGGATTTGAGACATCTCTAGGGAGAGATGAGTATCACAATGATAGAGTTGATACCAAATCTTCTTGCCAGTTTGACTCCAGAGGAAACTCATCGAGGTATAAGAAATATCGAAACTCTAAAATTCCATTTGATTATAAGCATGTTAATCATATAAAATAGAGATTTTGGCATCAAATACCATGCAATTTTTGTGGATTGAGTAACCACGCAGTGTCCTAGTGTTGGAAGCAAAAATCCTTATGCAGGAAGGTTATGTCAACCAAGAGAAGGACGAGGATGGCAGATTTATTTCCACACATGGAAAAGAGAAGGGGGAATGCACCTCTGAAGGAGAGAGGACACTGTAGCAATTGTAGCAGAGATGGGCATCATGAGGTCACTTGTTGGGCCTTACATCCAGATCTACACCCGAAGAGGGACAAGAAGACTGGGAAGACACCTCTGAGGGAGACAACTAGTCAGGTAGTGCTACAAGAAAATCCGCCACCAAGAGAAGACTAACTACCAAAGAAAGGACAACTCGGTAAAGAGGACATGTTCGACAAAATGGTTGAACAAATGGGGAAAATCCTTGAGTTAGTTGAGAGTGGCCATCTTTTGTAAATCACATGTTGCGATTCAGATCCCATAGAAGGGTATTGTGTAAAAGTGATAATTGTTGATATCACTTTTTTTTGTTTTCTGGCACATGTTGATATTGTTAGGCCTTGTGAGGTAGTTTGGGTATGGGTTTCTTATTATAAGTCCAATGGACATGAAACTTAATGTAATTACTTTTGGGGACCAAAAGTCCTTTCAGTTGGGAGGCGTGATCTGGATGGATCTAGGGAACATCACATAAGTTTCATAAGTGTCCCATGAGGCTTAGAATGGCTTCAACAGGCAGAAAAGGGAAAAAATTAAAAGTTCCCAAAACTCAATTAAAATGGCATGATCGCAAAGAGCGTGTCATGAGATTTCCAACGATGCAAACGACTCATCAAATAGAGTTACAAATCAAAAGATATAAGTGGTCAAAGTTTTAGTCAACCGAGCCCAGTCAGCAAGGATGAGTCAACATCCATACTGCTAACGTCAACATCAATACAGATGACGTTAGCATCCGTACAGACTATGTGTCAAGCATAGAGGGTGACATGTGTCATAATGATGTCAACATTCCATGTGGAAACACCAGAGGCTGCCATGTGTCACTCGGATTTTGGATTTTTAGGGTGCCATGTGGCACCCCCAGGTGATGCCATGTGGCACCACCCAGAAGATGTCACATGTCACGAGATGACGTGGAGATGAATTTAGTGTATGGGTGGACAAATCAGTGGATTCCATGTGGCCCAATAGGGAGGCCCCACATGGGACCCCCAAAATGCACAATGACACTCCGTGGAAAAACAAAAATAAATAAATAAATATATATATATATATATATATATATATATATATATATATTAGAAAAACCACCAAATATGGTGGAAGTTTCACCATTTTAGGGGCACATTCCAACTAACCATTGATTTAGCCACATTCCATCTGTGTGCCAGAATAGTTAGTGTCTCCGCCATTCTAGCAACGGTCCACCAATTATAGCAGGCCACCTGCGAAAACCGCCTCCAGACTTAGCGTAGCATGCCAAACTGTATGCTAAAAAAAGGGAGGCCCGTGGGATTCGACCCTGGGACCTCTACTAACTAAGCACCTAACTTAGCCTCCATAACCAACACACCAAAATACTCACTTAATGCATAACCATTGAAAAATATTATTTAAAGGGGGATTCGACCAGAGTTCGAGACAGAGAAAGAGCACATACACAGAGCATGAGAGAGGAGCCTGAGAAAACCCATATGAACTTGTACGAATTATACGGCTTGGTATGGATTTTGGAACACAAACCGAGGCAAGGTCGCCTCTTGGGCCAAAAGGTGTCTGACTCGGATCGAGGCATGGAGACAATCATTTTTAGGTAAAATGACGCCACAAATGCAGTGGTGGTGTTATTTTTTTGTTCTAAGCAAATATTCTCTATATTAACTCTAGAATGAGTGATTTATTGTAGAGGTAGTGGCACGGTAACCGAGGCAAAGGTGTCTCTTGGGTCTAAAAGTGTCCATCTTAGATGGAGACGATTTGATAGTCATTTTTAGGTGATTCGGTGACGCAAATCCAATGACGAGGTCTGTTTTTGTAGCAGAGCTTCAGATAAGCAAGCTAAGTTTTGGAGAAGCCAATGTAAGCATGCTTTTCATTATGCTATTTTGTCATTAAATGTTGCAACATAGAATGCGTGTTACAGGTCTGAAGGAGCATAGAGAGGTTGCGGCAAGGCAACAAGATCAACTTATTCCTTCTATCTATTTGTTTCTTCTCTTATTTCACATCAAATCAATTAGTTATATGTGACAGAGAAATTGTGGCACTTGCATGATAAGTGGCCAATGAAGCAGTTTTGAATCTCGTGGTTTAGGGATCTTTGTATGGGATGCATATTTATGATTGGATATGAGCAACAAATCTAAGGATTTTTATGGCTCCATGTTGATGGGGGTCATATTTTATTATTCCTCTTTTTATGTATTGAGTATGTGGGAGTGATGTCCATGTCAGCATCATGGATGCCTCATGAGTATGAGAACTTGTGAAGCTGTATACATTCCTGATCACATTTTGATCTCTTGTTGCCATCACCGAAAAGGGACTTTGGCCTTACAACTTTTAAAGGAGAGACATCATTACAATGAGGAGAATAAAGCGGTCAATATTTGGAGAATGACCTGGAGAGGTAGCCCACATCGGGTGAACTCTGTTATCAAGGGAAGTGTCATATCCATTATGTGTATTGTGTTCTTATGTTGTTTTTCCATGAATTTCCACACATAGGATGTTAAATGCAAGCATGACATATCGCACATAAGGAAAACTAAAGAGATTTCATTCACTTCGAATTCAAGTGCATAAGACTTCAAATTTAACTTTAATTGCAAATCTCTCAAGTAAAACGATCTATAACTGACCCCTTTGAAGGAATGACATAAACAACCAATTATTGGAAACTTATCGCCCCTGGGTTCAGATCACTCTGAGAAGAGATGTGACGCTTGTTATCATTTGCAATAAGATGAGTACAATGAGGATCAAAATGAATTTTTACATTAAACATGAATTCCAAAACCCTAGACATCCAAAAACCTAACCCTAGGAGATGAAGCGCCAAAATTCATGAGGGCCCCGTTGGGGTAAGTTGGTACATCAACTTCCCGGGGTTGTAGTTTTTGCATACGATCTCCATTTTAGGCGCACGATAGCCCATTGAAAGGTCTATCCGAGGAATACACATTATGCCATGGAAATCTAACTTTATTTATAGTGTGACTGTGGAGGGCCGAAAAAACATTGTTTAGGGCCTCAAAACGACCCCAAAAGTTTGGGACCCAAAAAGATAGAAAAAAAGTACCGAGATGAAAAATGAAACTGCCAAGACGACATTTGTAAGTGAGCCAACTAGAATAGGTGGGTGGCCACTGATATCCTCCTGGATCATGAGGTGGATAGAGGTTTAGACTTCATATGTCACTGAGTTTCAGGGCATACGAGGGTTTGTATTATCTCTTTTATGGGTGCCTTTATAGGTGGTGTGCTGCACCTTCTTCCTCAATGCAAGATTTTTCCAAGCCCATTTATTGTCATTTATGAATTAATCAATCACCCAAACACATGTGCACTCCCAATAGTGAATCGATTAGCTTGGGGGTAGTAACACACTGTCACTTGAACAAAGAGGTCCACAAAGTCCCATAGGGGTAACCATGTAAAGTGTTGTAACACACTTGTGTTAGTCTTGTATTCAAGGGGGATATTTATTATGTGTTTGATATTGTGCAGGTCTTCAATTCTTTTAAGAGAATTAACTCATCATTCTCAAGACCTATATTAAGAACCAAAGACTGAATACAAAAGCACTACAACAGATATACAAGAAAAATATGCAAAATCTCATTTATTACTATCAAACCCTTGAGGTAGGGAAACACCGTACAATGGATCCTATTATGGAAGGAATCATCTCCTGTTCACTTTCCTCTTCGAGGGGGATTCCTCCTAATGATCTACCACTCAAATACAATAATTCTCTTCATATCCCCTTACATTTCTCGAACCCCTTTATATAGTGCTACCATCACCTAAGAACATTCTAGAGGAGGAATCTTCTAGAAGTAGAACCTTTTAAGAAGTTCTCTTACATTTATTATATTTAACTACCCATTTATTATATCTAACTTTCATAGTGGGACTTATTTAATAATATTGTGGACGTAGTCCACCTTACATTGAATGACCTCCACTCTTATCATTATGGGCCCTTTGACCCAACCCCCCCCCCCCCATTACCTCTCTAGCTACCTAACATTCCATCCACCTTATGAAAGTGTTTTCCTCAACGCTTGATGTACAACCATATACTAGGGTCCCATGGATAAGTGTGGACCATAGTTTTGAAGTAGACTAGAGAACCAGGGTCCCATGAATAAGTGTGAACCATAGTGATGAAGTAGACTAGAGAACCAGGGTCCCATTGAGAAATCAAATCCACCATGCTGAAGTAGTCCAACTGTCATTGTAAACCAGGGTCCCATGTCCAAGTTCTCATGTAAACTCCACACAAAATATATTGACACCCAATAACCAACTGAAAATGATTCTCCCAATACTCACACCTATCATGTGGATCCAAATAAGAATATCCAACCACATAGTGGGATAGGGTGAATGCTGAATCTGGAAGGAACAATACCATTGTAGAATATGCAAGCTAGATGCTGGTAATCATAACTAGCTCCTGATGTGGGACATTGATGTTCTCTACAGAAGGTGGAGTAGAGTCAACAAATAAAATATTGAAGTGGTTGTCATCCCCGAAATGACAACTATCCATATACCAATCATCACAATCGACCTCAAAATCATACCAAGAATATATTTCTTGATTTATTTCATCCTTGAGGTCTTCCATAAGAAATCTCTCCTGCATTCTATCCAATGAATCTTGAATACTATGAAAACTATCATTGAGGCCATCTACAAAGTCATCCAATCTGTCATTTAATGTGTCAAACAATTGAGCTTTGAATGATTCAATACTCTGTAGAATTTGTTTGAGAGTTTGAGAAGAAATAGCCATCTGAGAACTCTATCAAAATTTATGAACTCTGCAGTCCCATCGCCTTCATGAAAAACCCCAAAAAATAGAACAATAAATTACTACAGAAAATCGCAACGTTTTCCGGAAAAATCCAGAAAAACTGCTGAATTTAAAATGCTCATAACTTCACTTCCCAGACTCCGTTTCGACTGATTTTTTTTTTGAAATTGGGTGAAATTGTGAGAGAAACACAGATATGTAAATTTTTTGGGCTCTGATAAAACTTGTTAAGAACCAAATACTGAATACAAAAGAACCACAACATATATACAAGAACAATATGCAAAATCTCATTTATTACTATCAAACCCTTGAGGTAGGGCAACATCGTACAATAGATCCTATTATGGAAGGGATCATATCCTGTTCACTTGCCTCTTCGAGGGGGCTTCTTCCTAATGAGATACCACTCAAATATAATAATTCTCTTCATATCCCCTTACATTGCTTGAACCCCTTTATATCGTGCTACAATCTCCTAAGAACATTCTAGAGGAGGAATCTTCTAGAAGTAGAACCTTTTAAGAATTCCTCTTACATTTATTATATTTAACTACCCATTTATTATATATAACTACCATAGTGGGCCTTATTTAATAATATAGTGGACCTAGTCCACCTTACATTTAATGACCTCCACTCTTATCATTATGGGCCCTCTGGCCCCCCCCACTACCTCTCTAGCTACCTAACAACCTGTCTGGGCGAGCATCCAAAAGGTTTATGTTTTAGGATCTTATATTTTTCCTGCAACCATACCCCTAGGCCTTCAACCCCTTCTTCCCATGAAATTAGATACATGCCCTTCTTGGGTCACTAAAGTCAAAGGGCCTAGAAGTGGGGAATATGATGGGAAATAAATGAGCGAAAAGTGATCAGTATGGTTGGGAATGATACAATAACCCCTCAAGGGACCCCCAATTGCAACCCTTCCCCAAAAGTTGGCCACTTACTAGAAAATCTATGACACCCACCAAGGTGAAACATGGTCAAAAGAATAATCTCCAAGAAGGCATTGTATAATCAAAAGTAGCTTAAATACAACATGTCTAAATTCCTCAAATATTAGGGTGATTACCTACCACAATACTTGACTTGTACCACATGTAGAAAGACCCATGTGTTTTCCATAAGGTATCTAGTGTGGTGGATGCACTGACAATGCATCTAAACAATGGTGATAGAGTAGGCTTCCATATGTGCAAGTGGACCCTGCTAGTCGTGTCGTCTCTCGACACTCCATATCTACAACTTAAGGGCCTCGAGACATCATCTCCTTAGTTATCCCACAAAATGGGGATAACATGACCGATATTGCCTTTTTATAAATGGGTTTCAGTAAGTTCTTTCCTTTAAGCTGGCTACTTTCAAATGCAAAGGGCCTTCCTTCTTACATTAAAAATGCACCAATTCCATGTCTTGAGGCATCACATTCCACAATAAAGGTTTTTGTGAAGTTAGGCATGGCCAGGACAAGAGTACATAGTCTCCTTAATCTTTTCAAAATCTTTGGTTGCTTCTTGAGTCCAATAAAATTCCTCCTTTTTTAATAACACTGTTAGAGGTGTTTTTATTTGACCATAATTCTTGACAAACTCGCAGTAATATCCTGTCAATCATAAGAATTCTCTAAGATTTTTCAATATTTTTGGAATTGGTCATTCCCTCATAGCTTTAATTTTGTTAGGGTTCACATTGACATCTTCATGAGATACAATATGACCCAAAAATTTCCATTTCTTGAACCTCAAAGGAACACTTGGAAGGATTTGCATATAGTTTTTTCTCTTCCAATAGTTTTAACACCATGTCAACATGTTGCACATATTCTTCCCATGAATTGTTGTATATTAGTATATCCTCAAAAAATACTAACACAAATTTTATGAGTAAGGGTTTGAAAATAGAATTCATCAAGCTTTGAAATGTTGAAGGTGCATTAGTAAGGCCAAATAGAATCACCAAAAAATCATACTGACCTTCATGTGTTCTAAGGTATGTTTTGGGAATGTCTTTTTGCCTCATTCTTATTTGATGATATCCAAAGAGAAGATCCAACTTAGTAAAATAAATTGGTCCTTGTAATTGATCTAATAATTCATTAATGACACGAATAAGAAACTTATCTTTAATGGTCATTTTGTTGAGCTATCTATAATTTCAACACCTAAACCATATAACCATCATCACTGGTGAAGAGAAATCACTTTGGCTAGGTTAAATGATGTTGACCTCTAACATTTCTTGAATCATACACTCAAACTCATTCTTTTGTGCATATGGGTACCTGTAAGGCCTAGTGTTAGGTGGTACACATATTGGTTTCAAATGAATAGCATGGTCATGATATCAAGCAAGTGGATGACCCTTAGGAATATCATCAAATACATTGGAATGATTTTCAATAACTTTTTGGAGATCCACTAGAACATAAGGTATAGATGTTTGAACATCTAGTGAGCACAATTGTGCCAGTACACCATGGTGTCCCTTTTTGAGTAATTTTATCATGTTGTTAGAGCTTATCACTTTAGAAGAATTCCCTTGGATACCCATGATTTCAATTTCCTTTCCTTCCAAGGAGAATCTCATGAAAAGTTCTTGAAAAATGAGAGCCATTATTCCCAATGATTGTAACGATTGGACTACTAATGCAACATCAACACCACCCATTTAGATTTCAATCATGGGAATATTCAATAAATACTCCCCCATATTGAGCTTAATATTATGACATTTCCCTGAACAATCTATGGTACCTCCATCTACACTCATTACTTGAAAATCTGGTGTTGGAAATACAAAGTAATTGAGAAGTTTGGCTAATTTGCAATTAATGAAGTTATGGGTACTACCAAAATCAATCAACATTGTTAACCTTTTCTTTTTGATGTATCCTTCTATATTGAGGGTTTATGGAGTACTGATGACAACCAATGCATGACAATATATGATTGTATTAGTCTCTTCTAGTTCTATATCATGCGATGATTCCAATTGTTGATCTTCTTCTTCTTCACAATATATGTAGAATAATTTCTTCTCAACATATTTATGCCCTTTATTATACTAGATAACACAATTGAAACATAGTCCCTTTGCTCTTATTTCATCCATTTTTCGAGGTGTCCACCTTGTAGGTTGAGTGAGGTTAGGAGATGGAGCTATTGGATTACTGAGAGGGGGGGGGTGGAGTGAATCAGTAATAGATCTTTTTAATCCTTACTTCTATACAACCTCTCAATACATCAACCACTTCACAAATACAAGCTATCAATTATGTACCACAAAACCCTTAACCATATGCCAAGAAATACAAGATGTTCCTCCACACTAACAAGATGTATCAATGATAAATATTGATTATACCAACATTGTATTTATATAGATACGACTTATACAAAATGTCCCATGCAACCACTAATATCTCTAGGGAAAATCCTCAAAATCCAATAACCATTTCTCATGTATACAACAAAATCCAACTACTCATATAAATAAGGCATACCTTTTGAACCAATAGATATATCTAATGTACATGATCACTGTAGACCTTCTTGGGAGCTTGCTTTCAAAATATAGAGACTTGGCATCTTCATCTTCTCACGTTTCTAGGTATTTTCCCTCATGTACATGCCCTATTATACTGCTAGCCCATGTACATACGTGCCCTGCTCCACTGCAACCCATGTACACCTAAAAAACTAGGTTTTTTTTTTTCAGTGTTTTCTGTAATTCTAAAAGTTTCGTCGTCAACCCTTCATGCTACCTCAGACTTGTGCAACTTCAGATGTATCAATGAATACCTGCAATAAACCTTACACAATAATAGATATTCAATGTTCTCAATAGGTGCTAATAAGATAACATTTCTCTCTTATTTATACTTTCATGTAGGTTCCTCAAGGGGTTACCTTCTAACCAACTTAACCCAATTTCCTTATTTTAGGGATAACCCACTTCTAACCACTTGTCCACTTCTAACCCAGTTCTAACCACTTGTCCACTTCTAACCCACTTTGCTACAAATAGTAAATTCTCCACTTCTAGTTGCAACTAAATTGTTTTAAATTATTTTCTTATTGCAACAACTTAACCCATGATTAACTCCTAATTTCACTCACTTGACTAGTCAACTTATTCTAGGAGCTTCTAGAATACTTTTGACTTCTTTGACCTTCTAGATAACTCATGAGGGTTCTCCAACTTCACAAGGCCATGACTCTCTAACTGTGAGGAGTTATGTGATGTTCCACATATAATTGGAAATGACATGACATGTACTATCCATCTAGAATAATCTTACCTACAAATATATTAATCTTCATACCATTATGCATCAATAAAATGGAAGTCCCTTATCCATAATGTTGGGGATATTGTAATTTTCTACCAGACTTGCTTCAAGGGTTGACATCAATGACAACCAACCCAATTAATCAATAGGAGCATGGTGCTTTGTATAATTGTTAGAGATCACTCTTCTAGTATCCATATTTTTACTTTCAACTTTCCTTGCCACATTGAAAGCATGCACTAGGGATTTAGGCTTGAAGAGATGCACCTCATGTTGAATTTTCTCCTTTAGAGTGCCCATAAAGATATCTAAAAAATTATCCTTTGGAATGTTATTTACCTCGAGACTTGGTTTTTGGAATTGTTGAATGTGCACTGTAATGGGAACTCTTTTTCAAAGATTTATCAATTGACTAAAGAATGTATTGCTCTTAATATCCCCATAATGTGCTATTAATTCATCCGTAAAAATGGACCAGGAGATCATAGAATCCTTTTCTCTCTCACAAATCCATTGATACTAGAAAAATTGATTATTTTCTAAATACAAGGATGGAAGACTTACATTTTGGAAGGTTGGCACTTGATGTAGATCAAATAATTTATCCATCTAGAATATCCATGTTATAGGATCGTTACCATCAAAATTCCTCATATCAACCTTGGGAATTAAGTAGTTCCTTAATGCCGAGTGGAACCCCTGATGATGCATATATGGAGGTGATAAATAATCATGATTTTGGGGCTCAATATTTATTCCTTCACATTTTACATGATTTCCTTGAGTCCTAATATCTCCTCGATGGAATCTTCATCTAGGGTATGTAACAAGGTGGTTGACATGGAAATTTTCAATTCTTCCATATTGTTTTCCATTTTCCCCTATTTTCATCCATATTCTTTCACATTATTTTCCATATGTTCCATATTATCATTCACATTATGTTCCATTTATTTTTGTACATTTATCAAATCATAATTTTTCATTGACCTATCATTCAATTCATTAATTTGATTATCCAAATTGGATAGTTGGTTCTATATCTCTTCATTTTATTCATGAGTCCTAGTTAAGCTTTCTGGAGGTTTGATGGGAGAAGTAACTTTTGGAGAACCCTTTTCCATGTGGGACAAAAATGATAATACTCATTTTTTTTTCTCTTTATCACAAATTTGGAATCACCAAAAACAAATGTTTCAATTAAAAGTTAAGCCAATTGTAGGTTGTATACCTTTAAAACCCTAATTTTGAGATTGTCTTGTTGGATGACCTTTTTCCTGATGTATCTTTGAAATTTTGGCACTTCCAAGTATGAAATTTCTTCTTGTAGTACTTTGATATGTCTTCTCTACAATTCCATGGATTTGACCAAAATTTAATGTGTCAAGTGAGAGTTATGGTAACCTTCCCAAAAATTGTTGATTATTATCCCTTTCCAGATAACGAACTTGTATGGAATTCCATGTGTCTAATATTTCAAATATGATTCTAAAATTTGTACCTAAAATAGTTTGGTCTATCTTCTTGCCAAAGGAAAGGGTGGCACTCAATTTGGACTTACCAATATTCATATATGTCACTTCTACCAATAACAACTAATTGAGACTAGCTTTAGGACTAATCGAATAACCCTAATTTCCACAACCTATATATCAAAAAGTAAACCAACACAAAACCTGGAATTTTTACCACACATACTTCTCCATGTATCCTCAGGATCCTAAAAATTTCACTATTTGAAACCTTGCTGTTATCACTGAAATTTCGTC
>ML843553.1:22641-61143 GCA_009831015.1 Picea engelmannii
TAATTTTTTTTCCAAACATAATTTGGTATGTATTCTCAGTATCCTAGAAATTTCATATTCTGAAACTTCTCTGAAAATAAGTTATAACAAAAATTCCAAGATGGTCGATTTTAGGATAATTTTAGGACTAGAAAAAAACTCTAACTTCCACAGACTATATCTTAGAAAGTAAAACGATCTAGAGCTTGAAATTTTAACCACAAGTACTTCACTATGTCTCGTTGTGATTTTAAAAATTCAACAATTGAAAACTTTGTAGAAATTGTTTTTTAGTGAAAATTACAAGATGGCTCGTTGAGGGAGAAGAACCCTGGGATCATAAGCTCAGATACCAAATGTTATGCATCAAATGACCAAAATATCATAGAGAGAGAGAGAGAGAGAGAGAGAGAGAGAGAGAGAGAGATCTATGCCTTGATAAAGAGATAATAATGAACATGAATCCTTTTCAAGGGGGAAATCTTCTTTTACAATAGAACAAATGTACAAAATTAGATGATCCTAAACTAGGTCTCCTTGGTATGTATATATGATATTAAGGGTTCAATTACAATTAAAATGTCTAGCTGACAATACTATTATAACAATAGAAATAAAATAACTCAATATATAGGGATTTACATGGGAATTATGCTTAAAATGGGGATTGTTTTAGAGGATTACATCTACTAGAGGTTCATGAGACTCAGATGACAATGCATCCTTGTCAAAATTGACATCTTTTCTCACAACTACATTCCGTTGAGATGTAATGTGGACTCTATAAGATTTAGAGGTCTCATTGTAACCCACAAAAATTATCTTCAAACCAGAAGGTTTCATGCTAGTCCCTTTCAAATTAAAAATATGAATATAGACAATGTTATCACACAATTGGTACTTGTCCAAGCCCAATACAAGTAAATCAAATAATCCTAACTACAAGATAACCCACCATTGTCACCTTAGTAGGAAATCCCCACATTCTGCGGATGGATGAGGTCCATCATAGGGGAGGCGTCCTCAACAAACTCAAAGGATCAGATAGGAAGGATGTATCCAATTTTGGAGGTCCCTCTCACCGATTACCTATGTCAAAAGGTCTATATCTGTGAAATTCAGGCAAAGGAAGAAATTTCGATACCTTCTTGGGACAAGAACAATTCCAACATATATGTAGTGATTTCTAAGTACCAATATGATAATATCACCTCAACTGATATTAGATAAATTAAACATGTGGTGGCTGATGTAAAATTGCAGCTAGATGATGGTTTATAACAACAATTAGTATTTTGTAACAACCACAATCAATATAGATCATAATTGCATGAAAAGACAGTTAAAAATCACCATTTAGTCAATAGATAAATTATCACTTATTCCAAGCAATTTCTGAGTAAGTTAGACAATTGTTAGGCTGGTGTATGCAACAAATTACAACATTTAGTATGGATATAGCAAATATTTGCAACAATGACAAATTAGTTAGTGAATTGGGATAAACTAGGGTTAGAAAAAGTTAGTAAAAGCTTTAGAAAACAGAGTTTGAGAGTTTGTTTGATCAAATTCCTTCACAAGAGAAATGATACTAGTGCCTTTTGGGCTATGGAGTCAATTACAACAACAATAAGAAATTGGTGAAATAATGATAATAATGTCTGGGAAAAACGAGTTTGAAATCTAAGGTGCTAGTACCTTAGGGCCTTAGATTTCAAGAAGAAATTGCTAGAGTGAACACAGTCTTGGGCTCTAGCAATCCTTGCTTCCCTTCTTAGATCCTTTAATGATATTATTACAATCTTCTAGAATCAAATCCTAAAGTGATATCACTTTATGGATTTAAGAGTTTACCCTAGACAACATTTCTTAACAAATCAATGGATGAAATATACTAGAGAGAGGAAGAAACACATTATGTTCCTCTCCTAGGGTTTACACAAGTAATATAGCTTAAATATGAACAAGCAAAACATACCATACGCATTCAACACATGAAGGAAATTACAGATTTTACTTACTTCACCAAGTATAAACCAAGTAAGAACCCTAGTTGCATAAATTACACCAAGAAACATCCAAAACGTGTCCTCCAAGAGCTAGCACATAAGTAAAAGAGCCAATGTTGCCAATAGGGAAAAAATTTCAGACCTAATCCTCTTGTGAGAGGAAGAGTTGTGATAAAAATGAAATGTCAAAAGGCTTATTTATATGGAACTTATTAACCTAATTTGTCCACTTTATTTTTCAACACAAAATTATAAGAGGACTGAACCCCTCAATCATCCTTTAATTTTACAAAATTAATTTATTTTTCATAAAGTAAAATTCTAAAGGGTGACATCATCCCTCTTTAGGGTGATGTTGAGCTCCAAGAAGGTGACGTTGAGGCTTCTTAGTGGAAGGTTAGGCCTCCAAAGACAAATAACCATGCCACACATGCCAAAGTAACACGTCATATCCCTCTTCCACTAAGGTGTTACCATCAAACCCTAGTCCTGTCCATGGTAACGTCATGGGCTAGGTGGGTGACGTCCAAACCTCCAAAGGCTAGCATTCAAGTGGGAAGATCTGGGAACTAGTCTCCTAGCCATGCCAAAGTGCCTCGATATGCAATGACATCCTCCTTCAAGTTATGATTGATCATCACAAGGTTGCGCCAGACGTGGGGTCTAACATCCATCCTTGGGCTCCAAAGCCCTCATGAAGGTCTGAACACAATCATCTCCTCATGGATGCCTATCCACCAAGCAAGGTCCTGGAAGGACAAAGAGATGTTCCCTCCAAGGGTCCATAAGTCACAAGAATCATGAAAAGTAAGCCACATATAATAATGGAACCACCCAAACATGTGAATCTAACCCCCCTCTTCAAACTAAACAAATGATCAAAGACCTTATTCAATTTATCAAATTTAGGTGTGGGAGGGGTGTCAAGGCATCCTACTTGGTGAGTTAATCCCCAAGTAAAAGGTGTTTCCTAAGGGAAACCTATCTAATTCACGTGTGAGTATGAGGTGGAGTGAATTAATACTTATGGGTATGGGGTTTAATGACATACAAGAGATCATATTATCTCATTTATGGGTGCCTTTGTTGAGGGCTAGCCACATACTTTTGCTCTTTTTTTTTAAAGAATATTTTTCCAATCCCTTTATTATCCATTTATTTTGCATTTATTTCCAATTTGAAGACAATAAGGGGCACTAAAATGAAATACATATCCCACATACACTCTACCTTGGTTTGCATAATTTTCCAAGTTGAAGATAATAAGGGGCACTAAAAGGAAATGCATAGCCCACATATGCTCTACCTTGGTTGCATTATTGATTATTTATTTATTTATTTTATGGGTCCCTCTTTTCTTGAGAAATGTTTCATTGTTATCAGGATGCCAAGGCGAGATTTTAATGCATGATGTTTTTATTAGGGAACCTCTAAGCCTAATGGCCCCTTCTTCCCATGAAATGAGGTACATGCCCTTCTTTAGCCAATAAGCCCAAAAACCCAAAATATGAGGAGATGAAATGGAATAAGTATGGACAATGATAAGTATGATTGGGAATGGTAAGATGACTCTTCAAGGAACCCCCTAGTAGCACCACATTCTTGAGGGTGACCAACTTACTAGGACATGATGACACCCACCAAGGTTAAATAAGGAAAATGGTATAATTTCCAAGAAAACATTATGTAATTGAGAAATGAGTTTTTGCAACACATTCAAATGATTCAATTATTAAAGTGGCACTTACCATAAAACCAAAATTATTACCTCATGAAGAAAAACCTGCTGTCCTCTAGTGCAAGGTCGATGTGATGGACGCTACTCTACTATTGGTGATGACAGATGGTGCAAGTAAATATAGGAGGGGCCTTGCGGGGCTCTGCTAGTCAACCTGGCTCTCAAAAATCCATGTCTACTACATGTGGGCCTCAAGACATGATCTCCTTAGTTACCCCTATGTTGGGGGGGGTTTTAGCATCAGGCTCCTACTTGGGGACATGTGATCATCGTAGATCACATGATAACCTCAACATCTCTTGTATGACCCATGCCTACACACTCAAGTAAAATAGTCAGAGCATCAGGGGTGGTGCTATCACAACTTATTCTTATGAAAAATTGCTAACTGTAAAAATTTCAAAGCAAACATTGAAAACAAAATTTTCCAATATATTTATTCTAACATATCAATATGATCTTCTAAAACATATGAATATGACATAGCAATGATGAAAGATGCAAGACGAGAATATGTAAATGATAAGCATGTATGCAACTTCAATCAAGATGCAATCTATGCTATCATGATATGCAAGTTGCAACATATATATAATGAAATGCAAGATGAAAATTCCTACCCTAACCTACCGACCCTACTCTATGTCAGGATCATTGCTAGGTGTAATCATATAGCTAGTAAAACCATTCTAGCATTGCATTACAACACCTACCCCTATGCTTCATTGTAAACCATAACAAGAAAAAGTCAAGAATAAAAATAACATGAGTTATAGCATGAATCATATCATAACTAATCATAAACTCTAACCCATGGAGGTGGGAGGGAGGGAAAAAATCATGTGATGAGGCATCACCAAAATGATTCCCCATACATCCTAAGAAAAGGCCAAGAAAATTAGATGAAGGAAAATCCTCATCCTTAGCTACAAGGCTATCACTAGAAGGTTGAGAAGAGGGGATGAGAAGGAACCTACATAAATTTCCATGGTTTTTTATGGGAAAAGAGGTCGCAAGGTAAGGGATGAAACTGGGCCTAGAGGAAAGAATTTTCTCCCAACCAAAGGATTGTTGATTTTGTGTGTGAAACTGAAAAGAACCACAACAAGCCAAAGGTTTAAAGAAACTCCATATTATAGGCAGATGACCGTCATGAAATGAAACCCAAACCTTATTTGTAGTAGAAAGGCAAGATGAAAGTAGAGGGGGTTGGAAATTATTATCACAAAAATCCTGCTCTAGGAAAACCATGTCCTCATCCTCGTCAAAATTAAAGCATAATGATGGTTGAAAATTCTCTTCATAGAATAAATTCAAGTGCTCAAAAGAATAAATACCAAAATCCTTAAGGAATGACAGAAAATCATCATGAGAATGTTCCAAAAGGTCATCCCTATGTGGTTGGAGAAAATTCACAATCACGTCATATTCCCATTTCCAAATGTTTGAATCAGTAGTAATCACACATGGTTGTGGTAAAGGAAATAATTAAAAATGACCTTCAACATCGTAAATGGTATCTTCATCATGACACATTGTTAGGAAATGTGGAACACTTCCACGCTAAACCAAACAGAAGATAGGAAGAAATATTTAATCAAGAAAGTAAATGACACAACAAGCATACAATACACAAAGATTTTACCCTGGAAACCTAAATCAGGAAAACCAACATTCCTTGAGCATTCTTCTCTCTTATTGTCTTATTCATTCAAAATAAAAGGTTACATGTCTAACCTTGGTCCACACCTAAGACACAATTGACATCATACCCTCTTTCTTCCTCAAGAACAACCCTGCAACCAATTCAACTTACATCTACATGACCAACAACCTCTACGATTTCATGTATTAGCTATTACAACACACCTTCTTTATAGGATTTATAATAGGAAAAACCCTAAAGAAAATGCACCCACAAATGGTTACATATTCACGCAGATCATTGAATACAAATACCACGAATATCGGGATTTTGTTACAATCGACTACCAAGTCGGATTACTAGTCTACTACCAGTCGACCTTCATTCGGTTGCCACTCACCCGCCTATCGACCTCTTGTCGGTTGACCTCTTCGAATTTATGTTGATGTATTTACCACGTTTAACCACATTGAACTTCAAATTTGAATTTACCCAGTCGAACCACCTCGACCTTCAAATTTGAATTTACCCGGTCGAGCCACCTTGACCTTTGACTTGCTGTCGATCCACCTTGACTTTGACTATTAGTCGATCCGCCTCGACTAGAATTTCACTGCAAAGAATATAATAACCCAACATTTTTCCACTTATTGTTTTCTTTTCTAAAATTGAGATACCTCTGAACTCTAGTTCACAGACCCAGGGCAACAATGCCCTTTACCTCTCTGCACCAAGAGAACTTCATAGCACTCACAAACTTGGTCAAAGAGTCTGCTATGTTTTCCAACGTGTCTAATTTATCTAGTTGCACCTTGTTGGTTTCCACAATGTCTCTCATGAAATGGTATTGTAGTTCAATGTGCTTAGTCTTAGAATGATAAGTTGTGTTCTTTGCCAGAAATATTGGGCTTTGGCTGTGACAATTTATCTTCATAGCTCTATGCTCAAACCTGATTCCTGAACACAACCTTTGCAACCATACTACTTCTTTTCATCCATGAATGGCTACCATGTATTCAAATTATATTGTTGATAGGGATATGACCACCTGTCGCTTACTCATATAGCTGATTTCTCCACCAAACATTTTGAACACATATCCACTAGTCGACCTCCGTCGATCCAGATCTCCAGACCAATCATCATCGACAAAGCCATGTACATTTAATTCATTGTCACCTCCAGGTTTTCCTTGATAGCATTTAACATAATCTTTTGTGCCACACAAATACTTGAATACTCTCTTGATAGTTGTCCAGTGCTCCTTCCCAGGTGTCGACATGTATCTACTTAACACTCCCACTGCATGGGCAATGTCTGGCATACATTAGAATAAGAACAACACTTTCATAGGGAACACATGCCATCTCCTCTATTTAATCCTGTGTCCTTGGACATTGTTCAAGAGTTAGCCTTTCTCCCACAGGAATTGGCACCTTCACAGGTTTGCAATCCTGCATGTTGAAATGTTTCAGATAGTTTCAATATACTTCGTCTTCTTCAACCAAATATTTCTAACTACTCGCTCTCTCTTAATCTCCATTCCCAGAATGAAGTTCACTGCACCGAGATCCTTCATGTAGAACTTGAAGGATATATGCTTCTTCACCTCATTTATTGCGTTCATGTTGTTTCTAATCAACAACATGTCATCGACATACATTGCTGCATATATGAAATTCCCACCTTCTTATTTGGAATATATGCAGTGATCAACTTTGCTTCTCACAAACCCCAAAATAAGGATGTATGTGTCAAAATTTTGGTACATATCCTTGGTGATTTCTTTATACCATAGGGTTATCTTTTCAATTTGCACACCAAATCTTTCTTTCCCTTTACTACAAATCCTTTAGATTGTTTCATGTAGATTTCCTCTTCCAGGTCCCCATGTATGAACATTGTCTTCACATCCATCTGTTCTATTTCTAGATAAAATGTTGCATCCATAGATGTTATCGGGATACTTGTTAAGTGCAGACATGAATCAATCCCCCTAGATCCACCTATATCTAGAACAAAACAAGACATGACATGGTGCTTTCCCTAAGCTATAAACATTGAATTTACTATCAAATAAGAGATGAATGACGTACCTTTGAATATCACTTCCTTATATCTTTGTTGTCCTCAATCTGCTCCAGTGCTCTTGTGATATTGGATCTGCAATGACACAAACCAACCAAAGTAAAAGAAACAATAATATACTCAATGAAATCTTATACATGTGATCAAGGAGTCATGTAATAAAATGAGAATGATTTTATGAGAAATAAACATGCCTTGTATTATATAATGTGGAATAAAGATACAACCAGATGCCTTGATGTTGTCAGGTTCCTTCCAACAGTTCATTGCTTCCCACACACTTCTAATCCATGGATTATGAGACTGTAGATCTGATATCTACTCACAATATATCTTGACAAAGCAAAGCTCAAAGCCAACATACAAGATCCGAAAAATCCAAGCTACAAAAATCAATAACAAGCCAATCTAACTTTCTCCATGAGAGCTCCTCTCCTTTTATAAGTTGAAGAGGATAAGGTAAGGAGGTTAGGATGATCCCACTAAGTCATGAAAGTGAGTAAGATCCAAACCGTTTGGAGGCCACCTCACCATAGAATCTTATCCTTCTATAAGCATCGATAAGACACTCGTTTTTCCCACGTATAGGAATTTCCGCACCCTAGCTATAGTGCAGCCTGCAAAAACTCCACAATACAGCTTTAGAGCAAGGTGCATAAATCAGGCATTTCTGCACCCTGTGTATAGTGAAACCTGCAAAAATCTTCCTTAATAGGGTTTTTACAAAGGAAAATACAACTTCCTCTCTCAGTAAAATTTCTTCTCCCTTCTTTCTTTAGGAATTTAGGTCACTGACCCCTCTGAAGGAACAAATAGGTTTATATCATTAACAATCATGAGGGTGATGAAAATAATGTGTAACAAGAGACATTAGTACTCTAATGGAAGTTAATTTTGTGACAAGGTAAAAATCTCACTGAAGTCGACTCCTTCGACTTGGGAATATCCTTTCACTACTAGTCAAGATTTGAATTTCTCGACTTGACCTATTTCATTTATCTTATTCTTGAGTACCCATTTGATACCAAAATGATTTCTTCCTCTAGGTAATTTGACTAAGTCCCATGTTTCATTCTTATGCAAGGATTCCATCTCTTCGACCATGGTGTCCTTCCAGAGTTTTCCCTCTACTGAGTCGACTACCTCCCCGACCGAGTTGGGCTCATCGTCGGTGGAAATTAACACAAATGTGGAATGAAATTCATGAGGATTATACCTTTCGACTAGTTTTATTACTCTTTTTGAAGTCCTTACAACTAGGGCTGGTTGTTCCACCTCTCCTTCTGATTCAATCAACTCATCCGAATCATCTTCTTCATTCCTCAGTTCAAACCAAACTTTCTCTGGATTATTCTCTGTTTGAACAATTTATTCAGGCTCAGACTTACTTCCAACTTCTCTGAAGACCACATATTGACTGTACACTATTTTCCTTGATGTAAGATCCCATAGCTTATATCCTTTCATTTCTTCTTTGTGTCCAATAAAAATACACTTGACTACCCTCTTTTCCATTTTACTCCTTTTTTCCTTGGGAACATGCACAAATGCATCACATGCAAATACTCTAAGATGTGAAATTGAATGATTCTTACCCAAACATACCTCATGTGGAGTCATGTCTACTATCACCAATGAAGGAGACATATTCAATAGATATTTTGCAGTGTCAACTGCCTCCGCCTAGAATTCTTGTGTGAGAACAACACCACTGATCATGCTCCTTGCCTTGTCCATTAATGTTCTGTTCATTATCTCAGAAACTCCATTTTGATGTGAGGTATATGGTGTGGTATTTTGGTGTGATATGCCACACTTCTTGTAGAATTGATCAAATTATTTTCCACATAATTCACCACCATTGTCAGTTCTCAGTACCTTATTCTTCTTATATGTCTGGTTTTCTACAAGTGATTTAAACTCTTTGAATTTCTTGAAAAAATCTTATTTCTTCCTTAGGAAATATATCCATTTCTTCTTGGAAAATTCATCTATGAAGGAAACATAATACATGGATCCGCCAAGTGAAGGCACTGAAACAGGGCCAAACACATCATTATGAACCAACTCTAGAATCCCATTTTCCCTTGTCGCTCCAGATGGGAACCTCATCCAACTTTGTTTTCCATATATACAATGTTCACAAAAGTCGACTTCTAAATTACATTAAGAAAAGTATTCAACCATACCTTTGTTATGCATAGCTTGAAGTCCTTTTTCAAATATGTGTCCCATCCTCTCGTTCCATAGCATCGCCAGGTCGAATTTATGATGACTAGTCGAGTCAGTTTGAATCGACTCAGCCCAAGTCAAGTCAATTCGAGTCGACTTCAAAAACATTGATGTTGTTGCATCCAGTCGAGTCTATTAGCACTCTTTCTATCTTGAGCAATTTCAAGGAAAACGTTTCTCTACGGGAACTTCCGATAGCGCCTTCATCAATTTTTGGGTTTTTATTTATTTTTATTAATAAATTTGGCTAAAATAATATTGGGCCCATAGGCCCAATCTCCAATTAGTCAACAAGTTGTCAAAGTTAAGTGCCAAGCCACCAATGGGATAAGCACATGAGAATTCAAAATCACTTTCAATCCTAGTAGACTAGAAGAAATAGATTGGATTTGCTAGTCGAAGCAACTTCATCTGTTTTTCATGGAGATCTGGTAGTTTGAGAACTTCACCTCTTATACAAATCCTAAAAACTGTGATTTATGATGATGGATTATGGGATAACCTTTTTGTTTCTCATTTCTAAGGTATCATGCTTATTTTTTTTTATGGTCAAATGCAGATTGGGTGAAGAAAGGCACCGGAAATGTTCAAAACCTTTTTTTGTATGTCGCTACTTGAAGTTCCCGCAACTCTCCACACAGAAAACAAGAGATTTTCTGGAAATGACTGTTTTTGCAGTCAATTTCAAAATCCGAATCTGACCATATGGAGAGGTATTTGAAAAAATGAAATAGTTTTTTCTCAATAACAAACTCATATACAAAAACCTCCCTCAATTTTCACACATGTGTCATGGTTTGGGATATACAAGCAGAGCTTTACAATTCATTTTTGAGATTTGAAAATACAAGAATTTTTCTGTTTTAGTCATGTTCTTTGGGCACATATTAAAATATGATGGAAAGGTATTTTGAAAAATTGAAAGAGGATCTTATCAAGAAAAATATCATATACAAAAAACTCCCTGAGGTTTTACACAGGTTTCATGGTTTGGGAGGTACAAGCAAATATTTACAGCTCAATTTTTAGATTTGAAAATACAAGAGTTTTTCTGTTTTAGTCATCTTATTTGGGAATAAATTACGAGGCAATGGAAAGGTATTGTGAAAACATTAAAGATGTTTTTCTCAAGAACACTATCATATAAAAAAACCTCCCTCGGTTTTTACACAGGTGTCATGGTTGGGGAGATACAAGCATATCTTTACAACTCATTTTTTAGAAATTCGCCATATGCTATGAAATGGGACAGTTAGCCCTTAGTTTGATTCCACATGTGCCAAGATGAGGTGTCAAGTCAGGAAGACACATGCATGTTTAAGGAGGATATTGTTTCTAAATATACTCAAATATTTGATTTGATTTGAATGTATTTAATGCTTTAAATGTCAAAACCTATATTTTAAGTATGAGACTGATTTTCCAGATTTTTTGTAATCTTGTTGATATGACTATGTGAAAATTTGACCCTAGGAGGTTTCATCTATGTATATTTTGAGTATATAATATCCAAGCTTTGAGGATCTAGTTGTTATCTCATATATCTATAAATCTCATGAAAAATCATATGTAAAAGGGGGGAGGATTCAGTCCTAGGGACTGAGAGAGAGCTGAGGTTAAATATGTCAGATTGGGGCTTCTTGTTATATCTTTCATCCTTGTCTCAAGACTTCTATGTAAATATCTCACTAGATAATAAAGTGTATGGTCAGTTTTTTTCTCTTATTTCTATGTAATTCATTTTCTTTTTCTTCTATTGGAATATGCTATGCTACTATAGGATGTATGTATGCATTTTCTGTGCTGAGAGGGTTGCAGTGTAGGGAATGCTATAGTATTTTCCACATACTTATTTGAGTCTTTAATTCATATTTAGAAAGAGTTTCTAAATACTAAATTATTCATCCACTGTTAGATATATTAAAGATCATGCTGCTCTTTAATGGTCTTACAATTTTGTTTCTCACACTATCTCTTTCCACTTCTCTATAACATTATAATTGATCTAAGCCCTATTAGCCTGACTTGCTACTGATATAATGTTGAGACATGGTTGTTGTTTTTAATGGACTCTATGCCCAATGGCTAGCTGCTAACTTCCAATCATCTCTATGTCTTCGTGTTGATCCTACCACTCTCAAACATCTTAAAATTATTGAGCATTTTTGAAGAAAGGTGTGCTAGGCTCGAATCAATTGCAGTCTGAAGTTCAATTAAGAATCAGATAATTTTTTAAACCTCTCAAGATGCCTCCTATCCTAAATGCTTACCCTCCTATGTTCTTTGATTACCTTCCCGTGTTTAAAGGAGACCATCATATTAGAACTAAAAATCACATGGAAGCTTTTGAGGAATTCGTTGATAATTTCAAAATCATGCATGAGGATATTATTTTGAGGTTATTTTCCAAATCTTTGGTCGGGGATGCTGCTTTATGGTTTAGAAATATGAAGGCTTGTTCTATTTGTTCGTGGACTGATTTTCATTGTGTATTCTTAAGATATTGGGGTGAAAACAAATCTGTTGATCAATATTTGATCGAACTTAATAATATGAGAAGAGTGAAGAAAGAAGCCCTTGCTACATTCAACAAGAGGTTTCACAGTTTTTATTATAGTATGCTTTTGGAGATCCGACCTTCTGAAACTGCTACCATGGTATATTATATGCTATCTCAACATCATGATTTTTTCCTTTATCTCAGACAGAGGAAATACTCATCCCTTGAACAAATGTTTACTAATGCTGAGGAGATCGAGGAGAATTTTCGAGCTTGTGGGAGGCTGCCAAAACAATTTTGGGATGAAAGTTTTGAAAAAAGTAAAGCTTATGAGAAGCACGAATCAGATTTGGATGCAGATCAATTGGAAGAAGGATATGGGCATGAGGATGTTTATGAACAAAAGCCATATTTGGAATAACTTTCTGCATCATTTTCATATTTCAATTCTTTCTTAGGTCTTGAAATTGATAAATATGATTTTTCTACTAATGAGAATTCAAATTTATATGCACATAAATTATACGAGAAAGGTGAATTTACAAATACAGTTAACTATTTTTCTAGTTATGAGCCAAGAGCTGATTGTGTTTATAAGGATGATCACGATGGTCATTTTTCAAAGGATAATTTGCTTTGTGGAAGGTTTTCAACTGATCATAGTAGGAACCCTTTTAATCCTACTATTGAAGTGTCACATGATTATTTTGTTAAGGAAACAACTGTTACTCCAAAGTGCCTAACTGTTCATACTAGAAACCAACAATCTTTGTTTGTTTATGATGATCTCCAGGATTATATGTTTTCAATTTTTGATCAGGGATTTGTGTTGCATGATCACAGAAATTTTGTTGCTCCTGATCATCATGGGAAAGGGTTGTTGTTATTGAAGGAACAAGGAGGTCACCTTTTTCTCAGTAAAAGAGAATTCATGTAGTGGAAGTCATCTCATCCGGATCAACAAGTTTGTGATCTTGGTTTTGAAGACCCAATAGCACTAATGTTGGGGTCTTATTTTTTAAATTCTTTGAAGATTTCATATTTCATCATATCATTGGCATTTGAAGGTGAGTATGGTTTTCCAAAGAATTTATGGATACTATTATATCTCTGTTGTTATCCGTTAATCAATTGTAGACATGTGATTCTATCAGTTGTGAAGTTACTTTCATGGCTGCTATGGAAATTTTCCTTTACTTGAGAAAATTGGAGAGTTGGTTAGAGTAGAGTAGTGTAGGATGAACAAGCTCTCTTTTCGAGCAATTGGTTTTCTTCAGTTTATACAGTATGGGCCGACTACAATATGTAGCATTATATTTTGTTTTCAGCAGTGTGTTTTTAGAATTTGAATAAGTTGCAAAGGTTCGAAAGGTGGTGAATGACTCCATAGACCAATGGATAAGGCACATGTCTCCTTGTTATTGACAACTCACAGGGAGCATGCCATCCACCGTGGAGCCCATGTTAGCACTCTTTCTATCTTGAGAAATTTCAAGGAAACAATTTTGCTACAAGAACTTCCGGTAACACCTTCATCAATTTTTGGGTTTTTATTAATAAATTTGGGTAAAATAATATTGGGCCCACCTGCCCAATCTCCAATTAGTCCACAAGTTGTCAAAGTTAAGAGCCAAGCCACCAAGGGGATAATCCCACAAGAATTAAAACTTGTTCTCAATCCCAACACACTATAATAAATAGTTTGGATTTTTTGGCCGAAGCAGCTTCATCTATTTTTTATGGAGATCTGACAGTTTGAGAACTTCACATCTTATACAAATACTAAAAACTATGATTTATGATGATGGAGTATGGGATAAACTTTTTATTTCTCGTTTATAAGGTATAACGCTTCTTTTTTTAATGGTCAACTGCATACTGGGTGAATAAAGGCATCGAAAATGTTCAAAATTGGGTTTTTGTATGTCGCTACAGGAAGTTCCCGCAACTCTCCACACAGAAAACAAGGGATTTTTTGGAAATGACTGTTTTTGAAGTCAATTTAAAAATCAGAATCTGACCATATGGAGAGGTATTTTGAAAAACTGAAAGAGGTTTTTATCAAGAACAAGATCATATAAAAACAACTCCCTTAGTTTTCACACAAGTGTCATGGTTTTGGATATACAAGCAAATATTTACAGCTCATTTTTCAGATTTGAAAATACAAGAATTTTCCTATTTTAGTCATCTTCTTTGGGCACATATTACGAGGTGATGGAAAGGTATTTTAAAAAACTGAAATATGTTTTTATAAATAACAATATAATGTACAAAAAACTCCCTCAGTGTTTACACAGGTTTCATTGTTTGGGAGATACAAGCAGAGATTTACAACTCATTTTTCAGAGTTGAAAATACAGGAATTTTCCTGTTTTAGTCATCTTCTTAGGGCACATATTACGAGGCAATGGAAAGGTATTTTGAAAAAATGAAAGAGGTTTTTCTTAAGAACAAGATCATATATAGAAACATCCCTCATTGTTTACACAAGTGTCATGGTTTGGGAGATACAAGCAGATCTTTACAACTCATTTTTCAGAAATTCACCATATGCTATGAAATGGGACAATTATCCCTTAGTTCAATTCCACATGTGCCAAGATGAGGTGTCAAGTCAAGAAGACACATCGATGTTCAAGGAGGACATTTTTTCTAAATATCCTCAAATATTTGATTTGATTTGAATGTATTTAATGCTTTAAATGTCAAACCCTAGATTTTAGGTATGGGATTCCATATTTTTTGTAATCTTGTTAATATGACTAAGTGAAAATTCCACCCTAGGAGGTGTCATCTATGCCTATTTTGAGTAGATCATATCCAAGCTTTGAGGATCTAGTTGCTATCTCATATATCTATAAATCTCATGAAAAATCATATGTAAAAGGGGGGGGAGGATTCGGTCCTAGGGACTGAGAGAGAGATGAGGTTGAATCTGTCAGATTGGGGCTTCCTGTTATATATTTCATCCTTGTATCAATACTTATATGTAAATATATCAACAAATAATAAAGTGTATGGTCAATTTGTTCTCTTATTTATGTGTAAATCATTTTCTTTTTCTTCTACTGGAATATGCTATGCTACTATAGGATATATGTATGCATTTTCTGTGCTGAGAGGGCTACAATGTAGGGAATGCTGTAGTCTTTTCCACCGACTTATTCGAGTCTTTAATTCTTATTTAGAACAGTTTTTGAATACTGAGTTATTCATCCACTGTTAGATATATTAAAGATTAGGGTGCTCTTTAATGGTCTTACAATTTTGTTTCTCACACTATCTCTTTCCACTTCTCTATAACATTATAATTGATCTAAGCTCTATTAGCCTGGCCTGATTCCCATAGAATGTTGAGACATGGTTGTTTTTTTTAATGGACTCCATGCCTAATGTCTAGCTACTGACTTCCATTCATCTCTTTATTTTCGTTTTGATCCTACCGGTCTCAAACATCTTAAAATCTAAATCCTTATTGAGCATTTTTGAAGCAAGGTGTGCTAGGCTTGAATCAATTGCAGTATTGAGTTGATTTCTAGCACTAACAGAGTTGACATGCCCTAGTAAATTGTATAGGGTTCCAATCCAAACTCATTTCATTAATACCATCACACTTCTAACCATCTTGCACAAATCCTTTTGAAATAGAGTGTGCACCTCTACATCACTCATCTTGCTGAAAGATATCAAGTTTCTTTCCAAACCCGGAATGTGTAGCACACATAGAATGGTTCTACTCCTCCCATCCTATAGTATCATTCAAAATATTTCTCATCTGACAATTTTGGTTATCGAGTCATCCCTCAAGAACACGTCTCCTCCTTCATATTGTTCATATTCGCAGAACCATTCTCTATGTGGTGTCATATGATATGATGCTCTTGATATGATCAACCAAACCTCTTGATCCGACTATGTACCGGTCGACACCAGGTACACATTTCCTCCCTTATTTGGAGTCATCTTTCTCTCATTCGACTGCTTCTTTTCGAATCCTGTACTAACTTCCATTGCCTTCGAATTGCAGTCCCTTTTGTAATTCCCAATTTTACTGCATTTCCATCATCTTCTTGTCGATTGAACAAGGGATATAGATCTACCCTTTGACTTAGACTTTCTACTGGGCAAGTTTTCTTTATCTCTGTCAACCGTTTGACATGCCACCACTAAATACTCTTTGGTCTATCCTTCCATGTTCTTCCTTCTTATTTCTTCTGACAATAGATATGAAACCATGTTTTCTAGCAATAATTTGGTTGTATTACTCCCTATAGACATGACTAAGATATTCCAAGAGCCTGGAAAAGAACATAATAGGCTAATACATTTCTCCTCCTCAGTGATTTTAATATCCACATAAGATAAATGTCTTATAATGGTATTAAACACATTTAAATGCTCAGTCACTGAATTTCCCTCACTCATCCTTAGAAGATACAATTTCTTTCTGAGAAACAACTTATTTACCATGAATTTCGACTGGTACAATCCCCCAACTTGTCCCACAGTTTCTTGGTTGAATCTTCACCTGACATTCAACAGTACCAAATCTGCAAGACAAAGTCGAATCATACTCCTTGCTCTTCTCTCGAGATTCTCCCATTCTTTCGTTGACATACCTGTCAGCATGGTACCTAGAAAGAATGCTATCCATTATTCTCAATCTATAAGGATATATTCAATTTTAAGCTTCCAAAGCTCAATATTCTAGCCATTGAATTTTTCAATCTCTATTCTCGAGATGCTCGCCATTCTTTAACACAATTCTTTAAAGATTTCTGAATTTCAAATCTTACTTAACCTAGGGTTTAGCTTAGATAAAAGGTTGTTAAGACAAGATTTGATACCACATGTTAGGAAATTAGGAACACTTCCACACTAAACCTAACATAAGAGAGGAATAAATATTTAATCAATAAATTAAATGACACGACAAGCACACAATACACTCAGATTTTACCCTGGAAACCCAAACCGGGAAAACTAGCATTCCTTGAGCATTCCATTCTTTTGTTGTCTTATTCATTAATAATAAAATGTTACATGTCTAACCTTGGTCCACACCTAATACACAATTGACATCATACCCTCTTGCTTACTCAAGAACAAACCTATAGCCAATTCGGCTTACATATACATGACCAACAACCTTTATAATTTCATCTATTAGCCATTAGCCATTAACTGTTACAGCATTAAAACACACCTTCTTTATAGGATTTATAGTAGGAAAAACCCTAAAGAAAAGGCACCAAAAAATGGTTACATATCCATGAAGATCATTGGATACAAATCGTATGAATCTTGGGATTTTGTTACAGTTGACTACCAAGTCAAATTACCGATCGACTACCAGTCGACCTTCATTCGGTCTTCAGTCGGTTGCCACTCACCTACATGTGGACCTCTTATCGGTTGACCTCTCTGACTTGATATCAATGTATTTACCACCTCGAAATTCAACTTCAACTTTACCCGGTTGAACCACCTTGACCTTCGACTTGCTATCAATCCACCTCGACTTCAACTGTCAGTCAATCCACCTCGAATAGAATTTCATTGCACATAATATAACAAACCAAAATGAATCACATCCCATTTATGTCTCCCAGCATGTATAAACTCTTCAATATTCTTAATCACATCATCACCTTTATCACAACATGAAGGGTCTAGTACATCCAAGGGTTCCTAAAATACTTCATCACCTTTTGAATCATAGAATAGAATATCATCAATGTCCCAGAAAGGGAAATGAATTACTAAATTTTCTTCTTCTTGCGGAGGAGGTATGGAGACTTGTATGACTTGATATAAAGAAGGATATAACACTTCATCTTCATCAGGAGCCTCCTCGTCAATCAGGTCTTCGACAAGGTGTGTTTTATAAAAATGTTCTTCTTTGGCATATTCACAAGGCAACTCATGCTCTTGATCCTCTTGGAGGGATTGATAATCATCTTTATGAATCCCCTCTTCAATTTCTTGTTCACCAATGGATTATGTATCTTCCTCAACAAGGCTAGAACATAACCCTTCCCTTTGGAGATCCACTGTGAGGTCATATAAGGTGTCTTTATATAATCATGTCCCACCTTTTGAGTAATTTTTCAATGAAGATCTCAAGAGAAGATACAATCTTTGGATAGAGAATATGCTCAACCCACTCCCTTTGTTTTGTTCCTAGAGATATAAAAAACTATATTATTATCACATCCTTATGTGTTACTTTTATCTCATAAACATACTTTGAGAAATTTACAACATGAGGAATAGCCAAGGAAGGATCTCCATCAAAGTTTAGACAATTATTCACCCAACAACAAGAAAAATGATTTGGGTACCCTGGAATATTCTGAATATCCAAGGTATGAGATATTTCGTGAAATGACTATTGTGCCATAATCCCATTACTTGAAAATATGTAATACCACAAACTCAAGATAAATATGACACCTCGAAATATGCTACTGGATTCACCAGATGATATTTCTATGATCATCAAAGGGAGGTGAGGGAATCACCCTCTGTGGAGTCACCGAGTAAGATTGTAATATAAGGGCTTCGAGAGAGGCTTATTAAAGATATGTCATTGAGGAAAATTTACTCGATTCTCCCCGACAATGGCACCAAAGTTATCACACAATTTGTACTTGTCCAAGCCCAAGACAAGTAAATCAAATCGAAGTAACTACATGATAACCCACCACTGCCATATTAGTAGAACATCTTAGGGATGAATGAGTTCTAACATATGGGAGGCGTCCCCAAAAACCTAAAGGGATCATATAGGAATGATGTAGCCAAGTTTGGAGGTCCCTCTCACCGGTTACCTATGTCAAAAGGTCTATGTCTGTGAAATTGAGGCAATGGAATAAATTTGGGTACCTGCTTGGAACAAGAACAATTGTAGCATATATGTAGTAATTTCCAAGTACCAATATGATAATATCACCTCAACAAAAAATATATAAAATAAATATATGGTGGTTGATGTAAATTTGTAGCTATATGAAAATTTATAAAAACAATTAGTATTTTGTAACAACCACAAGAAATATAGATCAAAATTGCATGAAAAGATAGTCAAAAATCACCATTTATCCAATAGATCAATTAGCACTTATTCCAAGTAATTTCTGAGTAAGTTAGACTAATGTTAGGTTAGCGTATAAAAAATTACAACATTTAGTATGGTTGTAGAAAAGATTTGCAACAACAACAAATTAGTTAGTGAATTGGGCTAAACTAGGGTTAGACAAAATTAGTAAAATCTTTAGACAATAGATTTTGAGAGTTTGTTTGATAAAATTCCTTCACAAGAGAAATAATACTAGTGCCTTTTAAGATATGGAGTCAATTACAACAATAATAAGCGATTGTATAAATAATGATAATAATGTCTAAGAAAAACATGCTTGAAATCTAAGGTGCTAGTACTTTAGGGCCCTAGATTTCAAGAAGAAATTGCTAGAGTGCAAACACTCTTGGGATCTAGAAATCCTTGCTTCCCTTCTTAGATACTTTAATGATATTATGACAAGCTTCTAGAATCAACTCCTAAAGGTCTAGCACTTTAAGGTTTTAGGAGTTTACACTAGACAATGTTTCTTAACAAATCAATGAATGAAATATACTAGAGAGAGGGAGAAACACCTTATGTTCCTCTCCTAGGGTTTACAAAAGTAATATAGCTTCAATATGAACAAGTAAAACATATTATAAGCATTCAACACATTAAAAAAATTGCATATTTTACTTACTTTACTAAGCATAAACCAAGTACAAACCCTAGTTGCCAAAATTCCACCAAGAAATAAACCAAGGAACATCCATAGAGTGTTTTCCAAGAGATAGTGCATAAGTAAAAGAGCCAATGTTGCCAATAGGGAAAACATTTCAGACCTAATCCTCTTGTGACAGGAAGATTTGTGATAAAAATTAAATGTGAAGAGTTTTATTTATATGGAGCCTCTTAACCTAATTTGTCCAATTCAATTATCAACACAAAATTATATGAGGGTCGACCCCCTCAATCATCCTTTAATTTTTACAAAATTAATTTATTTTGCATAAAGTAAAATTCTAAAGGGTGACAACATCCCTCTTTAGGGTGATGTTGAGCTCCAAGAAGGTGAAATTGAGGTTTCTTTGTGGAACGTTGGGACTCCAAAGGCCAATGATCATGGGCCACATATGTCAAAGTATCACATCATAGCCCTCTTCCACCAAGGTGTCACCATCAAACCCTAGTCCTCTCCATTGTGAAATCATGGGCTAGGTGGGTGACATCCATGCCTCCAAAGGCTAGCATTCAAGTGGGAAGAGGTGGGAACTCGTCTCCTAGCCATGCCAAAATTCTTCCAAATGCAATGATCTCCTCCTTTAAGGTATGAATGATCATATCAAGGTTTCCCTTGACGTTTGGTTTAGCATCCATCCATGGGATCCAAATCCCTTATGATGTTATGAACACAGAAATATCCCCATGAATACCTGTCCACCAGGAAAGGTCCTGCAAGGAAAACTAGATGCACCCTCCAAGGGTCCACAAGTCACAAGAATCATGCCAAGTAAGCCACACCTAATAATGGAACCACCCAAACATGTGCACCAAACCCCCATTTTCAAACTAAAAAAATGCTCAAAGACCTTATACAATTTGTCAAATTTAGGTGTGGGAGGGGTGTCAAGGAATCCTATTGGGTCAATCAATCTCTAAGTAAAAGGTGTTTCCCAAGGGAAACATATCTAAGTCATGTGTTAGTGTTAGGTGGAGTGGGGTAATACTTCTAGGTATGGGGTTTGATGACATACAAGGGCTCATATTGTCTCATTTATGGGTGCCTTTGTTGAGGGATAACCACATCCTTTTCCTCTTTTTTTTTTTAAAGCATATTTTCCCAAGCCCTTTATTATCCATTTATTTTGCATGTGTTTCCAAGTTGAATACAATAAGGGGAACTGAAAGGAAATACATAGCCCACATACGCTCTAACTTGGTTTGCATGCTTTTCCATGTTGAAGACAATAAGGGGCACTAAAAGGAAATGCATATCCCACATACACTCTACCTTGGTTTGCATGATTGATTAGTTAGTTATTTATTTTATGGGTCCCTCATTTTTTGAGAAGTGTTTCATTATTCTCGAGATCCTAGGGAGAGATTTTAATGCATGATGTTTTCTCTAGGGAACCTCTGAGCCCAATGGCCCCTTCTTCCCATGAAATGAGGTACATGCCCTTCCTGGGTCAACAAGCCTGAAAACCCAAAATATGAGGAGGAACAATGGAAGAAGTATGTAAAGTGATAAGTATGTTCGAGAATGGTACGATGAATCTTCAAGGAACCCCCCCGATAGAATCCCATTCACGAGGGTGACCAAATTATTAGGACGTAATGACACCCACTAAGGTTATATAGGGAAAAGGGTATAATTTCCAAGCAATCATTTTGTAATCAAGAAAGGATTCTTTGAAACATATTTAAATGCTTCAATTGTTAAAGTGACACTTATCATAAAACCAAACTTATTAACTCATGAAGAAGGACCCGCTGTCCTATGGGGCTAGGCCGGTGTGATGGATGTTTCTCTGATGCTGATGATGGCTGATGGTGCAAGTTAATATAGGAGGGGCCTTGCAGGGCTACGCTAGTCAATCTGGCTCTTGGCACTCCATGTCTTCTACATGTGGGCCTCGAGACATGATCTCCTTAGTTACCCCTAGGCTCGGGGGGGGTGGTAACAGACATGACAACAAAAAAAAGGAATATGTGGTTCCTCCTATAGTGTCTTGTCCTTCAAAACTCTATGAGAACCCTTGTTTCAAATATATATAGATAGAAGAATTTTTTTTCTCAAAGAAACATTGCCAAATTTAGATCATGAATAATAGATTTGGTTCTCTCTGATGGCCTTATTCTTCCTCTTTGCAACCCCATTTTTTTGAGGGTTGTAGGGAACTATTAGTTCCTTCTTGATTCCCATTTTCCTATAAAAGGTATCAAACTCCGTAGAGGTGTACTCCGCCCCATTGTCAAACCTTGACACCTTAATCTTATTTCATGCCTGATTTTCTACAAGGGATACTCCCGCTCATTGTCAATCCTTGATGCCTTAATATTATTTGATGTCTAATTTTTTAAAAGAGACTTGATCTATTGAAAATTTCCAAATACATCATCCTTGGTCTTCAAGAAGTAAATCCAAGACTTTCTAGAAGAATCATTAATAAATGAAACATAATAAGTGTTACCAAATAAGGAGGTTGAAGTCACGGGTCCACACAAATTTGTTTGGATTAGATCAAGAATATATCTTGACCTATGATCATTACTAGGAAGAGTAACGTTCACATGATTGTGAAGTGCATAGCCATTGCAGACTCATTTCGTCTTGACCTTGAAGTTTGAAAATTCCTACACCATGTCCTTCGAGATTGGCAATTCTCCATAGTGCAAGTGACCTAGAATCTTGTACCAAATCTCATACAAGTTGTCACTATCATGCACTAGGGCTCTCATGAAATATCCTTTCAACCTATATAATCCAGCCTCTCAAATACCTATGGCCAAAACCCAACCAAGATCCAAGAATCTCTTCTAAATGAGGACTTGTTGATCATATAAATCAACAATATGTCTTAGATGATTTTTCATAATTGAAACTAATAGGATATTCATAGCTAAAATAGGTACATATAAAACACCAATAAGCTTAAGTAAATCACCTAATCACATATGTAATGAGATAAATCCCACTCATTATATTGGATATGTGGAATCATCACCAAGTTCTAGTTGCATGCTTGCATATTGTGCCTAAAGTTTGTGGAAGGCCATCTTATTTGAGGTCATATGTTTGGAGGATCCACTATCCATGTGCCATACAACACTAGACACAATGTTAAATAAAAGGAATGAGACCATGGAGAAGTGTGTCTCAAGCTTAAATGAAATCTCCCCCACTCCAATGGATGCTTCTGCACTCCTTGCAGACTACTTATGTTGTTGTTACTTGCCATTCCCCTTCTTCTCATGACACTGATAAACATAGTGGCCAAAATTTTGACACTCGAAACACTTGATGTGGCTCAAGTATTTATTTCCTTTATTAGAGGAACCTAAATACTATTTATTCCCTTTGTGACCCTTCCTATGTCCTCCCTTCTTATTGCCTTTATTCATCTTATCAATGAGGGAAATATTCTAATGGTTCTTCTCTATGCCTACAACACTCTCTAATATCATATCCTCCTTGATGAAGTCCTCCCATAGCTCTCCAAATGTGGGAATTTTTTCTCAAGCACAAACCCCTCAGACAAAAGGTTGCAAAGAAGAAGAGAACCCATTTAAGGCCATGTGTACTAGCTCTTGACTCTTGACCTCTTCTCCAATTGTTGCAATTTTATCATGGAGTTCAATAATATTCATCAAGTACGTGGCTATGGTATATTTATTTCTCATCCACATAACTCTAATCTTATTCTCTAATAAAATCCTCCTATTAAAGTTCTCACTATGATATAGAGTGACTATATCAACAAACATCTCTTTACAAGGGGTCCTTCCAATGATGTGAGATATCAAGTGATCCTTCACTAAGTCAAGGATGACTCAATTCATCCATACCATCTTCGTTTTATGTTATGCTAACAACGTATGTTAGTAGGTGCTACAACCTTGATCTCACTGAAGTCCCATAGTCCATGCTCCTTCAACAACATCTATACCCAACACTTACATAGGACAGAGATAGAGGGACCTTCCAATATGTATTCATATATGAGGCTTAATGTAGTCATACTATTTCTCCTAGAACAACCTATTAGAGAAACAGAGCAACAACCTAAAAAAAACCTATCACAGGTCCATAATACTTTTCTTAAGCATAGATCTCAAGTATCTCACCCCAGAAACCTCTTGACAACTCCCTATCAGACGTATCAACCCTACTATCCGTACATGGTTTTTTGGAATATTTTAACAAACAAGCTTTGATACCATGCCAAAACTTGGACCATGATGAGCAAATTATGCACTCAAGAAAGCAATGTAAAACTATAAATCACCAAAATTGAAAATACTAATCAATTTTTTTGCTATAGAATACTTTAACCTACAAACACATAATGCTAATAATTAGAACAACAAACATACTAGATTGAACACTCAAAATAACATAACTGATTTTTCTTTTAAATCCAAAAAAAAAAGGCTAAAGCCACAATTAAAAACTCAAAATTTTGAATCACAAAATGGTGTGCCCCACTTCTCCTATATGGACTAGGAATAAAAGAGGTACAATGAGTCTAGATGCATGCACAATAACACATTAATTGGTAGTGTGATTTCTAACCTTAGTTTTCCTATCTTGCACAAATAACTAATCCATAAATAAAGTGTACCCTCCTAGAGATTTGTGCCCCTCACTAAGCTAGAAATCTACATCCATGTGCCCCCTATCTCTCTCCTCCATAGATACTAGTACACCCTCATTAATGTTGTATGACTCTATTGAAGGTTGACACACTATTATACAATATTGTTCTCTAGAACTTTGCTAGAAGGTGAATAGTATTGTAGCTAGAACAATGCCCAACCTACACAAAGGTAAAGCTAACAATTTTTCCTGAATGTAAAGGATTTTTTTTGTTTTATTTTCAATTTTATCTCAGACCATAATAGAGCACATGTAGATAGTAAGGATCCTTAGTTTGTGTGTGGATTCATTATGAAGCCATGGAAAAATGATTTCAACTCACTTATAGAACCATTAACAAATGCTTTGATTTGGGTAAAAACTTCTTATGTCCCTTTTGAATATTATAATGAGAATACACTTTTGGAAATTAATAACACTTAAGGAAAATGTATTAACTTGGGCATAGAAACAATGAAAAGGCATTTTGTCATCACTACTTAAGCCTACATTTATGCAAACCTAAGCAAAGGTCTTTTGAATAAAATTGCATTGGAGTGTGAATGTAATACCCTCGTTTTGACCCCTATAATGTATTGGACCAGATTATGTATAAATTGTAAATGCATGGTTATGATGATGGGGTTCAATCCATGTGATCTATAATAAATGGCCCCATGTATACATGATGTCAATATGTTTTTATGTATTCCTAGAGTGGAGCTCAAGGATATGGCTTGACCAGTGACTTTCTAGGCATGCATGAATAATGTAAATATACTTATATGGACCATGTGGTAGGCTTTCCATGGTGAAGTCAAGATATGTAAATATTAATGTTGGAATATAATAAATAATGACCCAAGATGGTTGCAAAGAGCATAATAGGGGTTATGATTCCACCATAGTGGAAGAGGAAAGGAGGGACTATGGGAAAGTGATTCTCTACTGTCAAGTGTCAGAATAAGATCTCATCTCTTTTTCCATCATATTCCTTAAATGAATCCATCCACATCCAATGGCCTAGAAAACCAATCATTAAATGCATGCAAAGGTTGGTGGGGAAGTATGTTCATGTAGTTATTGGACCATGCATTGAGTAAAATCATTATGGGGAAGCATAAGAATAAATCATTCTCATGTTGGAAGGGAAGTTAGCCATCATTCCTTCAACCCTCTCATTGTCATTGACTTGAGCATTTTCGTGTTCATGCTTTACACTTCACTTGTTGTGTTATCCCTTGCTAACCATTGACCAATTTGGAAATTGACCAAATCAACAATGTGAAAGGAAAATATGTAGATCTTGGATGAGATATTGATGGTTGTAGAGAGCATAGAGGTTGGGAAAATTAGGAATCCTTCACCCTCTATGTATATTCTACTCATTGGATGCTTGAGAGCTTAATAAAATGATCTCAAGCTATTCCTGAAATGTAGATAACATGTTGGATTCTTTCTGCCTCCATTGAATAGCATAATAAGGGAAGAATATCCTTAAGGGGCTATTGACTAGAGAAAATGAAGATATTCCTTGTGTTGTTTAAGGAAATGGAATATAATGTCATGGTTGTTTGATGGTTGGATGAGATGCCTGGAGTGTTTTACAATGAACAAATTGATTGATCCATGAGAGAAAATGGGTTGTGTTGAGTGTGTTAGAATTCCATAGTTTGGTTCTTTCACCCTAGTAGTCTCATAGCTTGGCTCGAGGGTGGAATCTCCGATAACACCCTCAATTTTAATCCCTTTAAATTACAATTTAATTATGAAACTATGATTTAGGCTGGTAAGATGGTATGTCTCAGGCCATAGAGCATGTTTAATCATATGGATGATGGATGAGCTATGTAAAATGTATAATAAATTATTAATAAAAGTAACAATCGTTGGTTGCGATACGAGAGGGATGATAACAATGGGGGGATATGATTCCAAAAGAGAGGGGGATAGAAGGGGTTATAATGGGAAACCCATGTCATTTCTTAAGTTAATGTATCATTACCATTTAATTCTCCCTTTGACTTATTAGACACTCAAACATTGAATTCATGTAAGAGGGTTGGTGTGTGAAATCACTTCATAGAGTTATTGACTACATTAGATGAGTACAAGAAAGCATGTGGGGAGTGTGAGAGTTAATCAATCCTTTTGGTGAAGAGTGAGAGTCAACAAGCAAGGGAGAAGAATGAAATTTGTATGGGAAAAGGGGACAATTTTTATATGCTAGATTTGGAGAGAAAGAGAGGAGTGGGGTGCTGGAAAAGAGCACCATCCATACTAGCCATGGAAAGACAACATGTTGGGTTGTGTTTGATGCTGAAAATAAGATTGCATTCTTGTAACATGGCCTATGTGCTTGTAAAAATGGCTTGTGTTCCTATGGTGTGTTTTCTGTTTTGGGGAAATGACTCAAGATCTTTGAGAAGGATGTTGTGATCACTCCTCGAAAAACTAATATTTCTTGTGGAGTCCCTAGATGTTATATTCGTAGCTAACTAAATGCACTGGAGCCTTAGAGGGAAGTGGGAAGTCCTAAGGGAGTATGTGGTAGAGAAGGGGGATCCCATTCCTTGGGTTGTGTAGGTTGAGGGGAGGAGAGTTGGTGGATTGGAACTGTTGTTGGAGCAGAACCTGGGTTTTGTGCTGCTGAATGTGGAGAGTGGTCAACCAAGAGGGATAGACCTCCTTGTGGACTCATAGCCTCAACTCAGGGGTGGCTTGTTGTTGAGAGAAAATGAACAACACACCTATGGTTGGGAGAAACGTCCTTCGTATGCATCCACTTGGTTGATTTATAAACATATAAGTTTTGCATTATGATTTATGATCTTAATTCTGTCGTGTAAATGGTTTTATATGAATGATGCATGTTTTTTTTTTCTTGAACAATTACATTCACGTTTTTATAATTTTTTTTTATGCATGAGTGTTTTAGCATGTTGTTGTTAATTTTAGTTGTATAGAGCATTTAAATCCATTTTTTGCAGGTGGGTGTGTTATAGTTAGTATCAAAGAAGAATTTTTATGGTAGCATGCCTCAATGAGTGTCTGGGTACATTACATTGTGGTATCAGATCTTAAGGTTCAACATCAAACTTGTATGGGCCAAGACCAATGAAAATATTGGGTAAAATTATTGTGGTGGAGTTTGATTCATACAGAATTTGGGAAAATTTGTGGAACTAGAGAGAAATCCCTAAATTTAAGAATAGTTCAAGTTTAACTTGACCTCAAAACCATCAAAGAGATGATCAATGATATCAATATGCAATTTTCTTAGTTAAATGTATCTTGGAAGGTTGGATTTTATGTTTTAATGGTGATTTAAGAATTGGAGAATCAACGACCTAGATCATTTAGACATTAAGAATCAACGATCGAGATTCATTTTCCAGTTTGGAGAAGTTCAACGAAGTTTGGAGAGTTTGATAAACCAATGGCTGAGATCACTTTGATCTTGAAGAACAATGGTCTAGATTCAACGCGAGTTTGGGATGAACTTCTAAGTTTTCTAAGTTCAAAGAACTTTGGTGAAGTCTGAATGGAGAAAAATGGAAATAAGTCATCAATTGATGATGGAGAAAAGTCAAAAGAAATCGTTGATGATCAAATTTTGACAAAATCAGTGAAGTGGTTTGTTAGTTAAAATAAATCATCGATTGTCGATGACCATGGTTCGAAAAAATTGGTGAAGTGGCTTATTCATCAAAATAAATCGTAGATTGCGAATGATCGGGGTTTGGAAAAATCGACGAAGCGGTTTGTTTGTCAAAATAAGTCATTGATCGTCGATGAAGGGGAAAAGAGGAGGATGACATGACCAATTCAAGACATGAAAAATTGGCTATCATCCACATGTCATGCCACAACAACAAAGTTGCCACATCATCATCCATGTGTCATGCCATGTCACCATCCACGTGTCATGCCACATCAAAATCCACGTGTTATTCCATGTTAGTCAAGGAAACGTTGATTGTAGATGATTGGAGTTTGGTAAATTCGGTGAAATCTTATAGAATTAGTTTGTTAAAGAAACTTGTTGTCGTCGATGAAGTTTTCAGGGTTTGGAAAACTTTGTGGACAAAGTTAGTTCACCAAAGGAAATTGTCGATCATACATGGAGGAAAAGTAATTTGATGACATGAATGAAACAGGGGATGACACATGGACATCATCAACTGTGTGCCATGCCATGTCAACAATATTGCCACATCAACAAAACAAATAGACCATTTATAAAAAATGTTTGGAGCCAAAAACTTGTTTTGACCATAACAAGAATATTTCAACTCAGAATTGGATGGAATTTTAGGTGTGTGTCAACAGTGATGAGGGATACAATAATTCCAATGAGAACCACTGGCTAATTTTGCTCAAATTTCCTGAAAAACAAAAATTAGTGACTTTTAAAGATCTGGGTCGTTCTTAGTAACTAGGGCCCATACGAAGGAATTTTTTTATAGGGAGTCTAAAAAGTAGGCATGAATATTTGGGATCTTGACAAAATTAAAAAGGTTTTTGTGTGGGGATACTCAAACATGGAAAAATCCACAATTTGTGGGCGCATTTTAGGGATTTTCGAAAACTTCAAAGGAGGAAAAGGGACCCTAGATCACTAATCCAGAAAATTTTACTTAGTCAACTTTTATCTACTCATCAATCCAAACAACTTTTTCTTGAGGCATTTTTTCCTAGTTTCTCTCCATTTGGGAGATAGCCAATTTTGGATAAAAATTCGAGGTCTGGAGAAAACAAAAGGCACAAAGTCATCAATTCCATATTTATATAGAATTTGGATGGTGTGTTAGGTTTTGAATCCAAAAGTTGTCGCGTGTTAAAAATCATAAATCCTATTTGTGCCCGATATAAAACTTTTTCTGATTCTTGACATATTTTGTTCTACATGTGAAAAACATTGGCTTTTTAAATTATTTGAATGAGTGAAGCAAGTGCAAAAAAAGGAGAGGGTGAAACTGGTGATTTTAGAGAGCCATAACTTGTAGCTCATAAATAAAATCAAGACATGAGTATAGCCATTAGAAAGGAAATCGAGAGGACAACAAGGCAAAAGGATTTAGTTCTCTCATGAATAATTTGTTCATTTTATATAGCTACAGGAAAAAGGGTAGCTGGACTCTATGAACCATGTAACTACTTAATATGAAGATTTTCCAAATAATGTCAAATTTTGGAAAAAACATTCCCAGGTATTAAAGGTACATGTCAATGGTGAGTATTGATTTAGAAAGAGTGTTAATACTCATGATAGTTCCTATACAAAAGTATAGATGCATTTTTGGAAATGAAAACAACTTGGTAACAAAAAAGGGGTTGAGTTTTAAATAACAAGGTATTGTTGATAAGAAGGGAAAACACTCAAGAAAATAGTGTTGTGTCAAGGAGTTGTTAATAAGAGAATCAGATGAATTAAATGAAGATTGTGTGGGTCTATTTTATATTATAGTTCCAAGGTCCAATGGACATGGAACCAGGGAGGATCTTGTAGAGTTGGTTGAAATAATAAAGTGTTGGTAGAAAGAAGTGCAAAGCTACAGAGAAGATATGAAGATGAACTTGGAACATATATACATGAGGAATAAGGCATGGTTATATATCCCAAAATATTTTACCAAATGTGGAAGCTGAGTGAGAAAGGATGTCTACACTTCATGATAGTGTGAATACAATGGTGTGGAAACACACATAGAGGTGTAGAGCATAGTAGTTAAAAACAAATAGAAATGTTTGGATCTAGGACACTAACAATTTATGTTAAAGGGAATTAGAGAATTACATCCACTTTTTCTATCAGAGTGCTTAGTGGAAGCATGGTGCAAGAAAAAACCATTTAGTGGATGGAATAGTGAAGACCATTCACCCAAAAGGGTGTCATTGGAAACAAAAAGCAACCCATTATGTGCATATCTGTTCTAGAAGGATTGAGAATCCATGAAGCTAGTATAGTGATAAAGAGGAACATAATGCATAAAGATAATCCTTATAAATGGTAAGTATAATTCATACTTCAAAAGATGAATTACATAATTTGAAGTGGATTCCAAAGTGGGACAAAGTTCATGCATAACTTGTGATAATAGAAAAAGGTACCACAAGGTGGATACCAAGCTAGTTGGAAAAAATGACGTAAGTGAAATTTTTTAGTATACTGAAAATGAAAATCAATGAAGTTGACAAAGGGATTAGAAAGAGTAGAGCCAAATTAGTATTCAATTGCTATAGAGTCTGAATGTATTTCAAGGGAGAATCAATAAAAATTCTCACATAAAACATGAACCTAATAGGTGAAGAATTTCACTAATGGGCACATAAAGGCAAGGTAAGAATTCATAGTCGTGAAGGTAGAAATGTAATGATGGATGAAGAGCTTGCCACCAAAGAAAAGCAAGGAACTCAGGGTCAATGATGAGTGACTCATGGTATGGGTGAGTTATATCTAAGGGAATGCATATGAATTCTTGAAAAATAATTCCTAGCTAGGAACTAAAAACTTATGTCTAAAAGTATTGAGAGTAAGAAAGCCACTTATGTTATCAGAATGTGCAGTGGAAGAAAGGTATAAGTAAAAATAATTCAAGGGATAAAATAATAAAGGTTATTCATTAAACATGCCAATAATAAATATAACATCGCATGGGGAGAATATTGGTCCCCAACAGATAGGACAAAGATTCATATGAAATTACTCAATGAGGTAAAGAAAAGTATTCAAAATTTGAGAAAGCCAATGGGAAACTAGAGATAATGAGAATGGGTGCCATGATGTTGATGGTTAATATGGTTTGAAAATAATCTATCAAGGTGATGGAATGATATAAAGTACATCATTCTAATGTGCTTGAAGGTTCCATCAATGCAAGGTTGGAACATGATCACCCAAGTGGAGGTAGTGGCCAATAAGGCATATTAGATGGAAATGAATAATGGCCAAGAGGGGCTTGGATGGAAAATGTTCATGTCAAGGAACAAAAGTGCACATATGGAAATAATAGAAGTGCATAGGGTTGCAAGGATCTAGAAGGATTCAAGAACGACTACATGGAGCATGAGAAGAAGAAACAAATATGCACAAGAATGCATAATGGAAGTGATACATGATGCACACAATAAAGATAGAATGCATGTGCATGAGTAGACATGATGAGAGTAAACATTTGGTGCATATTGATGTGCATTAGTGCATGTGGGAATGCCTGGAAATGCATATGGCATGATTATAGACTAAGAGTAGTCTACTGATATATATGTGAAATAATGAAGTTATGATAATTGAATATGACTAATGATGCATTATGTATCCAGGAAAATTTCATGGCATGGTTGAAAGTAATGGTGTTGTCGCTACATATGGAATCCATATGTATGAAGACATATGAGATGGTATGAATTTTGATCAAGAGGGTGGTGAAATGAGCCTGGGAGCTTCTGTAAAATACTAGCTAACCATGTAGCATTAAGAAATGTGATACAAGCCATGCATGTATGCATTTGGGTTGCTTATGATGCATAAATGTTGAAGGGAATTGAGTTAAGAGTTGCTTTGATTGAAATTCAATATTTGAGTTAAATTTCAATATTTGAATTGATGAGTAAAAGAAGAGGGCCTTGAGTATACAATTGTTGTTTAAAGCTTGAATGCAATTATATGAGATTTAATTGCATATTATGTTATGTGGTTATGATATCATAACTAGGTCAAATCAGGAGACATACTCCTACTATAGAAATGAATTCCAATAGAGATAGCCATGTGTGAGGCCATGTTGTGGTTGGATATGGAAGGGCTATATAACCATGTAAGTTCTCAATGTTATTCCCCTATATAATCAATGTTTGGGCTGGAATCTATTTGTCGACACTAAAGAACACTAAGGGATTATGTTCCTAATGTTGTGTATGGGTCGAAGAGGAATGTATCCAAATGGTCACGCAAGTAATTGGGAAGAGTTTGGATGATGTGTTGAGGCATTGGCTAGACCTTCCAACTCACCATGGTGTAATATATGACATAGGCATGTGGTATTCCAGAGTTAATGAAAGGATGCATTGTGTATATGTGATCATGGATATTGCCACATTGGTTTATTTATTGGTAATGTTTGATTGCATTTTGAAAATCTTGGGTCTTGATAATGCATAGGTGATGAATGATAGTTTAATTCCATCTAATATGATTAATGGAAATAAGTGATTGAACTGTTAGTATGCACAATTTTGATATCACTTAGTGAGCTATTGTAAATGTGCAGTGAAAGGATAACATGCATTAACACTGACAATTTGTTTGGATGAATGAAATTTGAGAAAATTGTGGGAAGAATGGTCTTAGATATGGAAATGGTGTAATCCCATAAGGAAGACCGATGCTTGTTGCTGCAAGAGACAAAAATTATGAGAGGGATTCTCATGCTCGAGAAATTCGATTTTCCTATATGAAATAGAATTGAATTAATAATTGAGATAGCTATGATGACATCTCATGATGACTATAAGTGTGTGATAAATAAGAGATAATGGATTTTGAAGATGATCAACTCGAGAATAAGGCTATTGTTAGGACATTGGAACCCTATGATTTTAATAGGTTATAGGATACTAGTGGAAGTCTAGTAGTAAGTTGGCACTTTCCTTACATGAGAACACCTTGGAAAATGATCCTTGCATGATAACACCTTGGAAAATGATCCTTTCATGAGAACACCTTGGCAATGATGGATCACACAAGGGACTATGTAGTAGATAAGGGGATTCTTAATCTAGGAGGGTGAGTATAGCAAGGAAGAGGAAACTTAATAATGCATATGACATGGTGGATGGAATCATGAGGGTGTGTTAGGAGGGAAAAATGAGATGAATTCTTTCCCGTGGCAGCTTTATGAAGCATAGGATAACCATACAGATAAGTATTGCTTTATGGTTACAAACTTATTTTATATATGTGTTTATATTTTGGAGTAGAGAACTCCTGTGAAAAGATAATTGTTATATGATAATGTCTATAACATGTATGTTTTCATTATGGTCATATAGCAACAATTGAAAAATGAAGACATGAAAACAAATGCTTAGAAAGGAGAGCACCATAAGGAAATGGAGCTCAAGGAAAAATACATGAAATGAGTAAAGTCCAGTGGACTTGTTGTAACTTGGAAGAAACAAAGTGGAGTTGAATATGCAATGTGGGAAGAACATTTGCAACAAATTGAAAGTTTGAAGATTGCATTATCACAACTAGAGTTCCTGGAGACATAGATCTGATACTTCATACACGAACTTGTGATGGAGTCTTGGAGGGAAGTGGTACAACCTAAGGGAATTCATTGTAGATAAAGGTTTACACTTCCTTGGGTTGTGTAGGTTGAGGGGAATGATAGTCTATTGGTTGGAATTGTCATGGGAATTGACAAATTGTGAAAGTGGTTGCAACTACGGTTCTTGGAGCTACATCTTTAAGACTTCCTAGCTGGTATGTGTTGGATCTTGTTGTACCCACACAACACCCTCCCTAATTTATTCTCTTATCCTTTCCCTAAGAGAAGAAATTAGGCCCCCCTTCTGAAATTTTCTACTGAAAATACTCTCATTCTCTCTCGTGCAAATCTAGAATCCCAAACCTCTCTTCCCACTCTCTATGCTTCACCATTTGCAGTGATTCTTCATGATGATTCTAGTTCCAAAAAAACCCTCCAACACATCTAACTTTCTACTGGAACACTTCCCATTATCCTCTTCGATATAACCATAGGATTTTTGAACACCACCTCCGATGGAGCAGATCCATTCACTAGACTCGTTACTTCAATGTCTTTTGTTGTAGTGAATTTCCATGAGTTTCCCTTTTTTATCGTCGATATCCCAACATGGATATTTCGATCCCCCATTGACACTAAGATTATCAACAACAATCTTCTTTTTCCCACTGACATAAACCTCATCAACGACACATATCCATCTTGAAACCTCTTCTATTCTCCTCCAACTCGACTTCATCTTGCTTCTCTTGTTAGATATGTTCCTATCATTTCCAATGATTAAACCTTCTACACTTGATTGAATAACTGATGGATTATCACCTATCTCTCCTGATCTATTTGATGTTGGATTAGTAATTAAGTCTTTTTTTTGTTTCCAATAGTTTTCATTGTGCATGCCATACCATCTTGTTCACTTTCTCTTCTTGATTTTATGACTAACCATAAGCATGAAAGTTTTGTATATAATTTGATGGGTTAATTGCAACATATGCAGGTCTTGCGTTGGCTATTTAATGCATCTTAGAAAAAAATTGGTCCTCCCAATTCCTGAATAATGTTAAACACTTTGAACGTCAGTTGGTTGCTTTCATAGATTTATATTTCTCTGCTACCGACACATTATCTCAACTTCAATTGATGAACTAAAATACTATACAACACAGATGACATAGGAACTAATGGAATTGGATTTGGGAAAAGTAGCAACAATAATGGGGCCCATAATTCCATTAAAACATGATTTTGAGCACAATTTTTGGGCACTCTTCAAAATGTATTTTTCACCACAAAAAATCCTATTGTATGAATTACATGATTACGATTCCAACGTAATTGATAGAATCAAAATCCGAGGTATGGAAATTCCAAAATGATCGCCAAGGATTTCTTGCCAAGAAATCCTCATTAACCATGAATTTATTTAAAGATGAATCTGCTTAAATGCTTGAATTAATTTTTAAAGTCTCCCACTAGAAGCTTGTCCTTGTGCTCTCCATGTTGCAAAAAGCACCACCTCAATTGGACATCGTATGATAAAGTTATGGGCTTTCAAAATCAAGCTCTTGTTGTTCCTTGCCGGTGAAATGATACTTAGAATTTTTTTCAATTTTGTCTTCCCATGAAGGAGGATTTGTTGAAAACTTCTTCGAAACACACCATAAGAGTTCCTTTGATGAGCTCTGGTTCATACTAGAGGAGTTTCCACAAAATCCTCCAAAACAAAGCAGAGGAGTTCATTCAAAATCTTTCGAAACAAACCAAAGGAGTTCATTCAAACTCTTCCAAAACAAATCGAAGTAGTTTCCACTAAATCCTATGAAACAAAGGGGAGTAGTTCATTCAAAATCCTCCAAAATAAACTGGAGGAGTTTTTTCTTCATTCAAACTCCTCCAAAACAAACTGGAGGAGTTTGTTCTTCATTCAAACTCCTCCAAAACAAACTGGAGGAGTTTGTTCTTCATTCAAACTCCTCTGAAACAATCCAGAGGATTTCGTTCAAACTCCTCGAAAAAAAATTAGAGCATTTCCCACTAAATCCTTCGAAACAAATCGAAGCAGTTCCCACTAACTCCTCTGAAAAAAATCGGAGTAGTTCCCACTAACGCCTTCAAAAGAAGGGAAAAACCATAAAAAAATCCTTTCATATTTTGTCCATAACACTTGAATCGGTTGTCTATTTTGTGTGTTCGTTATACTGCTGGAAAGGTATGTTCAATATATACAACTTCCTATTTATATGATTTGATAAATTCCTTACTGATTGTATACATTTTTTTGGATTAATATATGACATCTTGTTAACATCCCCAGAGAACAAGCCACCTAAATCAAAGGCAGAGGAACCGGGAACCGAACTTAGGGAAGCACATGTGAACTCTCACTTAGTTAAATTTTTAGTTCAATGGTTTCAAATGTGTAGTGTTAATAGTGCATTTTGAATATATTTTTTGGTCAATCATCCACTGCATGTGTAATGGTGCCAGGTACCAATGTCAAGAGGAGGTCATACTCAACATCCTCTCAACATGATCTACATACAAGGATAATAGAACATTAAGGATGACATCAATTGTCATAGAAACAGGGTAGTAATGAATGAGTTAAAACTCAAATGGTCGAAGAGGGAGTCTAAACCCTACTATCTAAGCCATTCATTACAATGGGAGAGGCACACTATAGCCGATATATAGGATGGCCCACCAGTGCTAAAAGACAAATTCAAAATGTAACCTCCATCTTTGTTCTCTCATCATTACAAATAGAATAAGGAAAAATATTTGTAAATGAAAGGTAATGGAAGAAGGCAGAAGGACAAAAGTCATATCAAACTTCAATACATATGAGAATTACACCCAAAGAAAGGGCTTTTTGGCTCTTCAAGCATTGCACATTTTTGAACTATTTTGGGAATACAGTGTTAACTAAAATTGAGAAGCCATTCCTTGGAGACTTGATGTACTATTGTTGAAACTGTTAATATTGAGAATCCCTCAGGGCCAACTTTTGATAGAGAGAAACACTTACATGTGTTGGTGTTTTTCTACAAACTATTTAAAGAAGAATGTATATTGTTCACGTGGGTTGTAAGGACACATTTGCTCATAGATTTTTATGATGTAATCTATGTTCCTCTCGTAGTACTGTTATTCTTTCTTGTATTATACATCCTAAGCATATGAGTTGTTGATGTATGCATAGATATGATTTACACTTTTTTGGTTATGTATGTGTATACATGTGTTTCTAACTTTGCACCTTCATGACAACTATTTGAGTGGGGTCTTAAGAAGAGTTTAGTTTCATTACATCTCATTCACTTATGATAATTCACTCATATCTAGGATAGGATAGTCTAGAATTAGATTAGATTTCTTTCATGCATTTACATAGTCTTCATCTACATCTTTTGTTTGCATAACCATCCATCATTCACCTTCATCGGTGGATCATGTCGCAACTGGTAAAACCAAAACCAAAAATGATTGTCGAGACAAAATACAGATGGGTTCCCTATTCCAAACAATGAGAGGTCTAATCGAGACTTCTTATTGGGGGTAACCCCTGCTGTTGACAAAGGGAGATTTCCCCCCCTCAACAAAATTGGTGCTAGAAGGAGGATAAGATGACAAGCCTACCTATGTGGAGTAATTTTGGTTAATTTTTAACTAGCACATGGCTCCTCTCCATATCTCTCTATGGAATGGCCCTTTGATTCTCCCAAGACCCACCGAGGGGATCCCAACCAAGATGATTGATCTCTTGTCAAACCCAAAATTCGATGGCGAAGGGCATATATCTGCAGTCATGCATCTCAATCAGTTGAACATCACTCAACATAATATTAATATTGTTCGGGATGGTTATAATGCAAGTTGTAGGTTGGGAAAAGCCCGACCCAACCACAAAATAAGTGCTACAACTTGGGAATCCTACACCCAATGTCACATCTATGTAGGTCCCTCACTTCAAGGGTGACTAGGTCATTCTAGGGAGGCGATCCTGATGACCCTAGGGGGATTGAGATGGAGATGGAGGAAAATGGAAGTGAATCCCCTAGAGGTCAAATCTAAATGGAATGAAAGGTAGGGAGAGATTCCTTTCAAGTCAAGTAATTGATGCCCCACAGGTATAGTACTTTTCCGGATGATTGTACCTACCCGAGACACAAGAAAACACACTTTGCAATGATATATGTTAGTTGGATCAGAAATTTAAGCTTGCTGTCACTAATTTGCAGCATTATATATCATCTTATATCAGAAAATAAAACATCTAAAATCAGCATATAAAGATGTATACTAGTTAGGTAAATCAACATCAAACTTAGACTGAATATAGGCTGAAAATTGGCACTTAAGAAGCTAGATAAGATGGCTGTTGTAAACATGTGTTTTCTGAAGAAAATTACAGACTTATGGATGTAGCATTCAATGTAAATCATCAGCAAAATCAACCATGAAAATTTTCCAACATCTAGCTCAAAATATGCGCCCTAGTTAGTAGAGTAAATGAGCAAAGTTAGAGAGCTAGTCTAGGGTTAGTTTAGGAGTTATGAGAGTGTTAATAGCTAGGGTTATGCAGCCCTAATGTGTAGCACCCGTCCACAG